>ML790315.1:448618-459182 GCA_009831015.1 Picea engelmannii | reverse complement strand
ACTACTACTTACTACTATGGATGCCATTTTAATGTTACAATGTACAAATATGCATGTTTTCATACATTCTGCAACTAATTTGTCTTTCTGCATGTTTTTTTTAATATAAATGCAATATATATAAAAAATTATATATATATATAATGGACGCTTCCTGGACGCTTCGCTTCCTAGGATTTTTTGAAAATGACGCTCCCGACGCTTCGCTTCCTAAAAACGCACCCGCTTCGCTTCGCGCTCTGGTAACACTGGTTTCAAGTAGGCCATCTTCAAGCTTAGTTGCATTTTCTGTTATAAGACTCCATAACCCTTAAAAGGCACTAGTCTTAAAGCATTCTCATGGTGAATTGTTTGATGAACTCATTCTCTCAACTCTCTTAAGCATTCTACTAACTTTACTAACACTAACATTGGCAAACTTTCTAAATAACTTGCTGCTGTTGTAAAATATTTGCTACAACCACCTAAAAACACTTTAATTTGCTGCATACACTCTTGTGAAGGTGGTCTAACATATTCAGAAATTGCATCTAACAATTGGATAATGTTCTACTGGGTTTATGCTAAATTTTCATGGTCAATTGTTGCATTTTTGAACACTAAAAGTTGTTGTTGTTACAAATCATTTACTGCTGCAAATTTGTACCAGCCATTGCAACTTGTCTTGTCTAGTGTCATAAGAGGTCATTCTTACATAATCTAGCTTGGAAATTGTTACATATATGCTGCAAAGTGTTCTTGTTCCAGGCAGGTACTCAAACAACTTCACACCTCTTATCTTCCCTTGACCCAGACCTTTTATCCGGTGATCAAGAGATGGGGTGGTAGGCTTGGCTACTATACTTGCTACTTTGATCCCTTGAGGTCACCATGGAAGCCTCCCTTGTGATGGATCTCTTCCATCACTAAAACGAGGGAAATCCCTACTGAGGTGATAGTGATAGGTTCTTCCATTTGTTACACAAGATTTGGGGTTCTTGTATTGAGATTTGCACAAGTACAAATCCTGCGATAACAGGGCAGCAAGTGTGTTAACCCCCATTAGTACTTATGCATCTGGGGTGTTAAGATCCAACAAGATTACATCACATTGGTTTCATTTCATATGCATCTAGACATCAGGGGCCTGCATGTCAGAGATGATTACATATTCTTGATCCTAGAGATCGAAGGCCTACATGTTAGAGATCAGGAACCTGCATGTCAGAGATGATTGCATATTTTTGATACTTGTAAAAAAATAAGTCCAATGAGATTATTTTTAGTTGCATGTGGGATGATAAGTGTTGCCTGCTTTTTCTTTTTCACGAGATAGACTGATGCTCCATCTCTTCAGGATTAGTTTTTCTCGCTTTTTGAGGAAGACTGCTTTTTGGGCATCTCTATAATTAGCAGTTTCTATGTATGGCAGGTGTAGGGATGTTATGGTTTGAAGCATGTAGTGGTGGGGTGGTTTTCTGGTTCATGTGGGTAAAGACTAATGAGTCAAGATCGGTGTTGTGCAAGTGGGTTGTCTCCTAGGGTGACATATGGCAGCTTGGTGGAGGATGTCCATTTTGCATGAGAAGACTAAGTTTGGTTCATGTCAAAACTCTAATTCGAGTGGCTATG
Source organism: Picea engelmannii (assembly GCA_009831015.1). Classification (NCBI taxonomy): domain Eukaryota; kingdom Viridiplantae; phylum Streptophyta; class Pinopsida; order Pinales; family Pinaceae; genus Picea; species Picea engelmannii. Next base: position 457,571 of record ML790315.1, on the reverse strand, counting down.
TTTAGGCTCATTCTTGCCAAGATTGACTTTCCAAACCTTGATTCCATAGGTTAAATTTGACCACACCACAATCTAGTTTGACCTCTTGGGTATATTTGGCATGTGCTAATTCTATCTAGCCTAAATTTAAGCCTTAAATAAAGTGTTTTATACCCTAACTTGCCCTTGTCATTATTGATTGGCAAACATGCTGAGTTACCATGCTGTTTGGTCAATAAAATCTTAAAGCTCAACTTTAATCCAATTATTTAGCATGAGAATAAAGGCCAACTCCACAAAAGCTAAAAGAACTAAAGTAGAAGGATTTTACCAATTATGTTTGCATGGAAAAGACATAAAGTCTGGAAAAAAGATTAAAACATTAGAGAAACTCTTGCTAAAACAGTAGGATAAGATAAGATAAGATAATTTTATCAATGTCCAACTAATGACCACAAAGTAGGTCAAAGGGACTGTTGAGTACAATGATATCCATTCAAAGCGGGAGTACCAAACGGTCTCCTATAAAGAGATATAATGCATGAAGTAAAGAATAGGCAATGTAAACTGGGCCGAAGCATGAGGAATCTTCAACCGCAACTACAGAGTCCCGCAATGGGACGGAGATGCACTGACGGAGAAGATCCAGGAGCTAATAGGTTTGAGGATCAAACCCATCTCTCCTAACATCCGAGGCTGAAAGAAGGAAACTCAATAAAGTCAAATGGCTTGACGAAGAACTAGTGGGGAGTGCAGACCGACTGCTAAATCGTTGTCTGGCGGGGTGCGCACTCTGCTGAGGTCTGGAGGACCTAGTTCGTTGTCGAGTAAGGGATCTGAGACACATCTGCCACTGAGATCTCGTATGGCGGGGTGAGGTCCCACAGATCCTCACTGATATAGTGTCTGGATATGTATTGATATCCGACAATCTCTTGGTGCCCCTGTGGGAAGGTAGTACCTTGAAAATTGTCGTGATCCTCTGAGTGGGGTCTGGTCTGATGGGGGGCTAAAGCATATGTGTTCGAAACCCGAGGCCTCCTGCATATATAGGGCCAAACATCTCTGATCATGGTACCTGAAAAAGTCGGCGAGGGTCTAAGAACCCCTAAACAAGCAATGGAATCTTCCTCTGATCTCGTAGTAGACGAGGCAACCAAAAATGAAGTGCACTTTTGTCTCCACTTCCTGTAAATGGCATACCTGGCAGGTTCTGTCTGATCTATCAATTTGATTGTCTGTCTCTACCCGAAGTCTATGAGAACCCACTCTGAACTAGCCTAGAGGAATGCGAAGAGCATGCATCCAGTGACAGAACGTATACTGGGGTCGAACAATGAGCATGTTTCTCAACTCCAAGAAGTGCTCAGCATAAAAAGCCATCTTTGGGCGCAACCCTCTCGGAGGGTTGACCCAGGTGACCTGGACGAACTGCCTGTAAATGTCCTCCCTGATGATCTTGTTCAACTCCTGTTTGGTGGGTAAAACTGACCAGGAGCGTCTATGGAATATCGAAAAGGAGGGAGACGATCCAACTGAATGCCCACAGACTCTAAGAGATTTGAAACCCCTGCAAACCAAGATCTGGCCCGACCCGGAGGAGTGGAAAGGGAAATAGTCTCAGAAGAGCAATATGCCAGATAAGGGTACCGGTCCCTTCCCTTTTGGGAATCTGCAAAGCCCCAGACACGATGCAAGAATGAAACCAATGTGAAGATCGTCTTAAGCCGGAAGGACTACACCCCAAATTTTGCAAGCATGATGTGCTGGGGTACTGTCTCCTTGCATCTAATGATGCGGCGAAGAAGAAGAGTTTGGACTCTCTCAGCTGAAGCCCAATCAGATTCAAGTAAAGATGGTCCCCAAATCTCTGAGCCATATATAACAGTGGGACAGATCAAGGTGTCCATGAGGCTCATCTTGGACGAGATGTTCTGGAAGTGGTGTCGAAAGCACTGTCTCTCGAGTAGGGCTAAGGATCCATAACCTTTGTTGATTCGAGGCTGAAGAGCTGGGCGCAAATTGAAGCGGAGACCTGAGAATTGCACCCCTAAATAAGTATAAGTGATGGTGATCTGAATCTCCTCCCCTCTAAAGAGGAAGTGAAGGTTTGAAGTTTTCTTCACCCCGTTGAAGATCATAACCTTGGTTTTACCTAGGTTTACCGTCAATTGTTGAAGGTCGCAAAACAGAGCTAAGGCATCTAGTTGCCTTTGTAACCCTTCTGGGGATGAGGAGAGGAGGACCACATCGTCAACAAAGAGTAGAGTAGATATTATAACCTGGTGAAGAAGACAACCATCGATGTCTTGGATATGCTCATGTAGAAATGCCTCCAACTCATCAATATAAATCCCATATAAGGTAGGTGACAGTGGACAACCCTGTTTGACCCCAATAGTGCTTCGAATGAAATCAGACATCCCATGAGTTGTGCGAAGACAACCAAGAACAAACTCATATAGGCGTGTAATAGCTATCAATAGAGTCGTAGAGATGCCAATATCTCTGAGTCGCTGGAGTAGGGCTTCCCTCGGGACAGAGTCAAAAGCTTTCTGAAAATCTACGAAACAACAATAGACTTTCGACGAGTGGTGTCGTGCCTCCTCAATCACAGCGTAGAGGGTGAAGATGTGGTCAATGGTCTGATGAGACGATCGAAAACCTGCTTGTCCTCTAGCTCTGAGGTGTCTCTACTCAAGGTCACTGGAGAGTTTCCTATGAAGAACCATAGCATACAACTTCGAGAACGTGTGGCCCACCATGATCGTTTTGTAGTTATTGGGATTTGAGCTCGAACCCGATTTATGAATCGGATGGATGATGTGGTGTGACCATGCCGGTGGAAAGCCTTCACGAACTACATGGTTGAAGAGATCATCCAAGTAACTAACCAAAGTATGGGCACCGTGCTTAAAGAACTTTGCCTGGTAACCTTCCTCACTGGTTGCTTTGCTGATGTTCATCACTCAAATGGCCTCTCGAATATCGCTATCTGAGAAAAGGTGAGAGGAGGAGGGTGAGGAGGTAACATGAATTTGGGTCTACCCTGGAATATCATAAAGATTGGAAGTGTGGGAGAACATGGATGCAGGGTCAAGGTCAGATGGAAGGGAGGCATCTCAGGGAAGGATGGTACGCTAGAATTGTTTTGGGGAATGGGCAAGGAGAGCAAAAAGGTCCCGTCTTCTCTGAGAGACAAAGAGTTGTTTCTTGCGGCGGACGAGCCGACGATAAGAGGCTTTGAGGTCGTAGTAGGAGGGTTGAGAATGGATGAAAGCATGGTGGAGTTCTCGATGTAGATTCTTGCATTCTTCATCGTACCATTTGTTCATGGGGCAAGAACCAATTTTTTGGGGGTGGAAGTGTGACGAGTGGATTGAGGGAAGGATTTGAGTGCTGCTTCCCAAATGGCAGATGAAAGACAAGTGTATTTAGTGGAAGCAGAATCAAGCGAAGAGAATTGGGACTCTGACGGAGCATCTGGTGTAGGATAGAAGAGAAGATATCAGGGTCGCCTTCGTCAAATCAAAAGTTGGTCTGGGGTGGGCCCCAAGGGGAGAGATGGGGTGGAGGGGGAGGGTCAAATTGGAGAGAGAAGGAAAGAAGTGCATGATCGGCAAGGGGGATGGGGGAGACCGAGAGGTGGTGAATAAAAGGGAGCAAGTTCTGGCCAACGAGGACATAATCAACTACACTCGCATCCCCACCATGTGGCTAGGGGGTGAAGAAGCGAGAGTCTGGGAAACATGGGAGACCATTTAAAAGCAACAACTTCTGGGATTCCCCTAGCTGCAATAGGTGCTTACCATAAACTGTAGTGGGCCCCAAAGCATCATCTGACATCCGGTGAAGCCCTACTGAATCTGGATCTATCCCTTGGGTGCACAACACATCCTCTGATCGGTCATGGAGAGGAAACTTGAGATCTTTAGTATGAGCATTGAAGTCGCCTAAGAGGATGACCTCCCCAACAACAGAGTATTGGGTGATGCCGGTGTACAGATCTACAAAGGGGTTCCCATTTGAGCCATTATGAATGGCAAATGGTGAAGAGGTTGGGGGAAAGTAACAAACTGCAATATATATGTCCCTCAAAGGGGAGACTCCGACACTAATACAGATCCACATAAACCTAGCAAACTCATCTTTGGCTACCAAAGATACTCTGTTCCGGAGCGAGTCACTAGTCAAGCAAGCAACTCCACTTGATCCTCTGACCCCGCCCGAACTCCTCGTCTCTTGCATGCAAACTGAAAACCAATGGTAACCTGCAATATCTGGGAAAGGTCGAACAGGTCTCGCATGAGTCTCGGTCACGAAGAGGATGTTTGTTGATTCAATAGGGTCATATAAGAGTCCCGACGATGACCAGAAAGATCCATTGCCATTCCAACAACGGATAGAAGTGCATGTACCCTGTCGTCTCCCCAAACATGCCCGTCATTTGGAAGCTCCAGTTCGGGGTTCCCATCCAGGTGGGAAATAGTCCCGAATAACTGCCCGGAGGTTCTTGATAATTGCCCATTTCCTTGCCTGTCGTGCTGCCATGACCTGTTCTCTAGATTGTTTAAACTCTATCACCTGTGCCCTAGTAAGATCCTCGTCCAAGAAGATCCTGCTGGGAAGAGAAAACAACTTTCGCTTGGCCCTAAGGACGCAGAGTCGATCGGTTGTAGTCCTGAACCTGAGGAAGAGAGTGGAGTCGTAGCCCATCCAGGCTCTGTCCAAAGCTATATCGGGGAGGCTAAGGGTATCCCGAGAAGGAAACTGGCCCCACTTCCATAGGATCTGGAGAGGGGTGAGGTAAGGGGAGACCTCTCACTTTGAGATTCAATTCCCTTGCTTGCCTGATGCGTTCTTCCACAAGTTTTTCTTGCACCACCTCCTCAACTGCTGTAAGAGGGGGAGGAGTTTTATCCTTCCCCTGAACCACCTGTGCCCAAGAATTGATGTGTGTTTCGGTTTCTTGCTTGAAGGTGGCCTGTTGGGATTGGATTTCTTCCTGCTTGCTTTTAAGATCATGAATTTCTGTGTGTAACGCATCATTTCGAGGGTGGAGAGTTTCCTGCTCTTTGCTTTCTTGTAATATCTTCCTAAGGGATAAGTTATCCACTTCCACCTCCGAGACTCTGGCAGAGAGGGTGTATATTTTTGAATGGAGCTTGTTATTTTCAGTTTCAAGAAATTCCATTTTCTGCAACATCTGTTTTACCTGGGATGTCCAAAATGGGAAATCCGACCCCATGGCTATATCGGTCGGGCTGTAAGTTGGCCCCTGAATGTTATTGCATTGCTTAAAATATTCAAATTGATCCCTATTGTTGAATTCACTGAACTCTTTGGGCTTTGAATCCTTTGAATCCTTCGTGTCTTCCTGCATGTTGTAGCGTACCCACTCTTCAATGAGATTGAGCGGGTCGATGATGAGCAGAGGAGCTGTGGATGGAAGCGGAAGCAGACCCACTCTTCAACCTGTGGTGTACCCACTCTTCACCCCTTTCGAAATCGAGCAGGTTGGCGACAAGAAGAGGAGCCGCGAATGGAAGCGGATGAGGACCAGAGTCGAGGTGGAAGCAGTGGGGCGAGGGTTCAAGTCGAAGTGGAAGTTGGGACGTGACAAATTGAAGCGCGACGGTGAGCAGTGGAGGTGTGCGTCGGCGAGCTGGGATGTGGCGTCGAGGATGGGCGTGGCTTCGCGGCGGAAATGTGGTCAGCGATGGCGAGAGTGTTTTTGTTAGTTCAAAGAACACCAAATTAAATTACTATATTTATTCTGAATTTGAATCGTGGACTGTATGATCAACGCAGGGTGAGTTATTCTAGCGGCTAGGTTGAGATAATGACCAGGGGAGAGACGCAATTGAGGGATTGAATCAATAGCCCAACATACAGGTCTCGATTTAGTGGGCGAGAGATAGCGCACTACTTCTTCCAAGAGAGATAGTGCACTACTTCTTCCAAGGTGCTTCAACCTGCTCGCTGCCCTCTCCAAGGCCCATGGCTCTGCGTATAGGGCACTCGACCCACCTCAAAGTACCCCCGCAACATGCAAAAGACCCTCGCGGCCTTCCTACACTTTGCGGCTCTGCAAACAGGGGTGGCTCGGCTCCCTCAAGGCTCCCTCCCTTAAGCATGCATTATGGGCTGACAAAGGATGACATAATTTGACATGTTTTTCTTGCTTTCATCCATTAGTAGTAAGGGCGAATTGATTCCCTTAGAGTGAGCTTCTATATACACAGATATGAGAGACAAAGCAAGGGCTAGACAGTATTCTCTTGGGCAATTTTGTAGCAGCGGACAGCTAATCACTCTTCCATCCTATAGACCTTAGACCACTACCTCCACTGCAAGCAAGGAGATCCATGGCAACCTGTGACCTATGTTTCACTATGATGCAATCAATCTCTTGGGTAATATGTGATTTGGTACAATTATGCTTTGTTCTAGCTCTTTCTTCCTATTGGATGTCATTCATTAAGTTGTTTTGCAATGTTATGGTAGTTTACAATACACTTATTTTGAATATTCTTCACCTAGGGTGCACATTCACTTGACTCATGTCCATCAAATTCATTGTTACAACTATCTCTAGGATCTGATGTTAACCACTGAAATTTATTGATTAAAACTAACCCTCGCTCTTGACTCCTTATGGGCTCAAGAGGGAATCCTTTGTGTGCTGATTGTCTTGGACTTTTTGCAGATTTGTCACTCAGATGGTAGCATACACCTTTTAGGGACACCCCCTTGAGACTGAAAAGTACCAGTCCAAATGGAGAGACATCTAGCGATGACAAGGCTAGATGGTCTATAATTATTAGGTAGGTCTGCTGGTGCAGATTTGTGTGGTAATAACCTTTCTTGTCAGCATGCAATCCTTCAATGAATCGTCCAGGCCAAGTCTGATTCACATCCTCTATTTTTGTTGTAGACTATTTCTTGGTTGGCATTTTTTTTTGCTTAGGATCCATTGCCTGTCATGTACAACAGCTAGGAGAGACAAATATCCTTGCTTGGGCTTCGTTTCTCATAAAGTCTAGAAGTTTTGGACCAACAATCTCATAGATGATGTTGGTATGCTGTGATGACTTCTCTTCTTTAAATCAGAGACATACATGTGGGTTGGTTGTCCCCATACAAATTACCCTTTGATGCTTATTCGGCCTCTTATTGGTTAGGAAGATCAAAGAGGCTACTATGATGACATATATCAGGTTGATATTTCAGTTATAGGGATTGCTCCTGTTAGGGATTGTAGCTTGAAATCATCATTTTTATGCTGAGTACTTCTTCCACATATCAGAGAAAGCCATCATTCTCCCTTGCTACCTGTTATGACCTTGCTCTCGTAGATCCTGATATCTTTTAGGACAAATTATACTTTTTCAACTTGACATTATATATTGATAAGGATTGTCACATACCTAGACTCGGAGGTCAATCCACTTGTCTAAATTCAATGGATACCTGAGCACTAGTAATTTCTTTGCTTTGTAGGTTAAAACAGAGGAGCAGATTATCCTTTTTTGTTGAGTTTATAATGAGATTTGGGTCAGATTTTACTGCTTGTTTGGATTGTCGAGCAAGGCACTTATTAGCTTAATTGGATATGAGAAACGCATTTGCTTAGATTTATAGGGAAGTTATAACTTATTAAACATAGATAACATTTAGACAAACACGTCTTCAAGATTCCATCTAATTACGTTGTCCAGGCATCAATTTCTACCATGGGATGGAAGTTGAGCTCGGATTTGCAAGATACATTTAGGGCTACTAGACAGTGGACACTAGAGGCTAGCCCCTAGTGCAGATAAATAGACCCACTACCTAGCTTTTAATAGTTTCTCAGTAGAGTTTCAGGATTGCTACGACACACTTGAGTGCTACACGAGGTATTGTATTATCTTTACTTCTCCCTATTCAAGATGGATATCAACCTTGGGCGACAGCAAAGTTCTGTCTTTTTCATTGGGTGCTACTTGATTCCCACGAAGGATTCCATATGACACCCCGTAACCACAAACTTTTGTGCAGATGATATTCTCATATAGGGTTAGGGAGAATTTATAGTGATTGATGAGGGTGGTTTTAAATGTAGCTTGTGACAATTACATTAGACTACATCATATCTGGTAGTTTTAGATCACTTTCTTGCTTGCTTTTGCTTTTTTCACTGTCTTTCAGATTTGTGATAGTTGTACTTATAGATTTGAGGCACTCCTTTGAGATGTATTAAAGAGTTCCACTAACTACTTTTTGGTCATCCATGGATATTGATATAATTCTTTTTTTTTTGCATGTGCTTGCATTGTAGAGCTACATAGTTGAATTGTTTCTTATACAAAACAATTACACATGTTCCTCTATTGCCTCACATGATGAGATGTTGTGCAGTTTTTTGTTGTATAACTTCCCTGCAATTAGGGAAATACATCTTTTGCAACATGTGATATTATGAGACAGAAGTGATTTTATTTGTTTGGTAAATCTCTTTTTCAAAATTTCTTCTTAGGGAACTTATTGCATGTAAACTCTACATATAGGAATGAAAGTTGTAGTCAATTTTTTATGAGTGTGTAAGATGTGCTTGTATTTTAATTGGTTGGAAATTATGCCATTATTGTGAATTTTGAATTATTCTTGTTTTTTGTTGCAGCTGTTCCATCAGTCAGGAAAGGAATTGTTATAGATCCATGCACTCCAAGAGGTTACACCATGAGTTCAGAAGAATTAGTGCGACTTCATGCTGGTTCTGTGAATGGAGTTAATGTGATACCCTCTACAATACTTTCAGCAGGAAACTTTTCAGAATGTAGAAATACTGCCTTAGCATTACTTCAAAAAGGCCAAGGTTGTTTGATTTGCATGCCATTGCATTGCCTCTATGCTTGTCTATAGATGGAAAAATTTGTTAAATTTTGAGCTTGATTTATATGAAGATAAACTTTTAGCTTCTTTTTCAACA
>ML790315.1:401901-413622 GCA_009831015.1 Picea engelmannii | reverse complement strand
GGAATATCGTTTGCTGGAGTTTTTCTCCCTGTACATGGTTTCCCCAGGGTATATGTGTTGTTGATGTCCATGCTTACGTATCTACATAATTATTTCTATTCAGTTATGATTCTATATTGTTGAAATGTATTAAGTTGGACTCAAAGTGTTGAAGAATTCAAAGAAATAATCCGCTTAAGAAATCAAGCTCAAAATTTAACAAGGGCTAGGAGATTATTTGGCTTTGACATGGTCGTCTAAGGAAGAAAAACTGCCATGCTAGGTAAGCATTTTAAATTTTAATTGCAAATTTCAATGCATTTTTTGTTTTATTTATTTTCTCTTTTCCCTTCTTGGTATTGGATGCAAATGTAATTTATTTTATTTTATATTTTTCTTATTTGTTGTAGATGTTTGGTGGAGAAATTATGGTGGAAAAACACCAACTTTACAGAAAATTTCCATTTGGACCTTGAGCCATTGTTGTAGCATTTTGGGTTGTGAGCACAATTGGACCCTCGTACTGAGGACTTAAAAACGGCTAGGAAACATTCCTAAATGCCCCGGGACTCCATTGGGGATGCGGGGACGTCTAAGCTGTCCCCAATCTGTCCCTCAGTCAAATCAGGGACTGCTCAACGCTTTCGTTGTCCCTTGAAAATATCGGGGACGGAGCCACCAATTAAGACCCAAAAAATGAAAAAAACCTAAATCTTCATTCTACCCTCTGCCACTTTTCCTTCTCCCCGTGCTCAATTTCTTTGCATCGCCGCCCTCACTTGCAGCTAGGTTCATCTAGCTTCGTCGCGAAAAAGGTTCCTCAGTCCGGTTGATCTTTGTTCGATTCGCCCTCACTCACAGTTCGTTTTATCTCTGTTCTTTTCACCCTCTCTTCAGTCGAAGCGTGCAGCCAGTTCTTGCAACGATTATATGAACGCTAACAATCTTGTTGTCTCTGGTCCGTGTGATAGGGCGAGTTAAGAAACCTGTGGAATGCATCCAGGACATGCCTTTGTGAGTTGCGCCCGAACATGATCCGCCGTGCAAACTTGATAACAACGATAAACAGGGGTACAAAACAGGAAGATGGGTGGAGATGGCGAAGGCGAATTGATTGCGCAATTGACCATGGAGAATTTCGTCCTTGTCGGGGCTTCTTATGAACACCATCCTTGAATCCCGACGCAAGGCTGAAAAACCAGAGGCAATGAAGTTTGTCCAATCGGAACTAAACTGATTTAGTGAATGTAACATTTGTGTTTCACTACTACACCGACCCGTATTTTCAAGTATTATAACTTTTTGAATTTAGTTTAAATTTTCAAGTTCAAAATTTTATTTTTAAAATTTTTAGTTTTAAAATGTTTTAGTTTAAAATGTTTTAGTTTTAAAACTAGTCATATTGACATAATATAATTATATAGTTTTTAATCTTATTACTTATTAGTATTACTATTAGTTTTAAGCATTAACTTATTAATAATTATTAATTAAGTACTAATTGTATTATAAATTTATTAATTTACAGTCACAAGTGTTCATTGTGAGTGTTTACATTGCTTAACTTTTAATATTTAATAAGTAATGTAAATTTTAAAGTTTAAATTGATTAAATATTTTATATTTATTATTAACTTATTAAGTAATATAAAATTAATTATAAATTTAAATATTTTTTTAATATTTATTATTATATATATATATATATATTGTTGCCGTCCCCTGAAAAATTTGGGGGTGCACTCTAGCCATCCCGGAAACTCATCCCCCCCGTCCCCCCGTCCCCAAAGCCAGTGCAACATAGAAATATTCTTAAAGAAGACCAACAGGTTGGAATATCGATGGCTAAATGAAATGGCCTTTGTCTTCTACAATATTCAATTGTGGATGAAGTAGTTGGAGAAACCAGATAATATGACGGTCATTTGCTTGTATGACATTGACCCCATGTTTGATGGATTGGTGGAGACTAAGACGTATGGAGGTGTCTCCTAGATGGTTAGATGAAGAGGGTGAGCAGGAGTAGATGGTAGCAGAGAATACCCCAGACCAACCATTAGAGGATGAGACTCATGAGACTCAGTGATCAATTTTACCTACACCCACCACGATATGTTCGACTCCAGGCACAGGATCTTCCACTACTAGAGGAGGACCCATTACCATTGCTGGTAAAAGTGGAAAAGGGAATTGATAGTAGATTATGGATGAGTCATGAGATACATTGATAATATATTTTTTGTAACTATGTTTGTCTAGTTTGTTTTAACTTTTGACTTGGTAGCTAATGACAATTATTGTTCTGTATCCTTTGAATATAGTACATTTTATATTTTTGTCTTATTTTCATATTTATGCAGCAATTTGATTATTTGATGTTGTTCTTATTCTGTATTTAAATTCAAATGAAAAAAAATGAATATATTTAGCATTTTTTAATGCCTGTGAAGTTTTGCCAATTTTTCCCTGAGTTGATTACCCTGGTTGATTTTTTGCTGACCCTGGGTTTTCAACACACACACACACACACACACATATATATATATATATAGAGAGAGAGAGAGAGAGAGAGATGTTTATGGCAATTGTCCATAAACATCTCTCTCTCTCTCTCAGGTGGTAGTTATCACATTTCTTGGGTTGAAGCCCTCAGTGAAATGTGTGATTAAATTGTCATTTTCTGGCACAGATTGTGTGCTGTTGCCTATGAGTCTTCTAGAATGGCTAGGAGGTCTAGTGAACTGCTTGTCCGCTGAGCTTTCTACAGCAAGAATTGAATGCTATGAAGGATATCTGGGGTGTCAACTTAAATTGTTGTCTTAGTTTAAAATTTTGTTTTATCAAAATAACTGTTTTGCAATTTGTGATTTTAGACATTCATTGATCATTTACTCAAGTTCATCTTGGACCTCCTTTTGTAGGAGTTCTATCATTTATAGCAATCATTCTATGAAGCATACTTGAAGTTGTGTTTTTCATGTAGTTGTTTATTATTAGTGATTGACTTGAATTATGAGTGGTTATTGCTTGGGCATTGGTATGCAGATGAGTGTTTGTACGAACATTGTAGAATTGGATCCACTTTCATCCCAGAGTTGCGGGGGAAGTTCTTTGCCACTGAAAATTTCTTCTATACTTCTCAGGTTATTCAATTGTTTGTTCCTTATCTTTTTCATAGCCCGTTGTGTTTTTATTGGTCTTTCAGTGGTTGTTAAAATATAAAAGGTTGGGATTTTCATTTCGTTCCCACTATCTAATGATTTTTCATATTACCATTGGTACCTTGAAACAGTTTTTTGGGCTGGTTCCAAAGGCTTCACTTTCTGATTTAGAGACAGCAGGGCAGCATTATTGTGGTGAAGATTGGGCACAATTGCAAGAGAAGTATCATGGTGTAGAAAAGGAAGATTTGCTCAAATACTGTTTCTCATCAGCATACATCGTAGCATTGCTGAATGACAGTCTCGGAATATCCATGAATGATGAAAGGTAAGGATTCAATAACTTTTTACTCTTCAGTTTGTATGATAGTTGCCATACTCATACTCACCAAGGAAGGTGAGTTTGCATACTCGACAATATAAAAATTCACAAAGGAAAATCATTTGAATGCAGAAATATTTAATGATGAGTATGGCAAGTATTGACTTGGGATACTCAGCATACTTGGGAGTATTTGCCAATACTTGAGTCTATGGCAAATATTGATTAGTCAATACTTGATCAACTAGAGTTAGAAGAATCTTGAGTCGAGGATTTGTCCTAGGGACATACTCGCCATACTCAAGAGTATTTGGGAGTCATACTTTGGTGTTTTGCAACTACGATCTGTATAGTTTTTCTACGATGGGCTCTTCAATGTCTTCATCCTTCGATCTGTAGAATTTTCTAATGGTGCGACATCCCATGGTTTTTCCTTTTCAGTTTTTGTGCAGCCAAATTCATTGAAATATCTTTATGGCTGCTGTGATTGGTTCGTTTGATAACCCTATATTGAAGGCTATTTGCATTTTTAAGAGATATTTTTTGAACAACCATTAACATAATGTAAATAGAAGCAGATGCTTACCCTCCCTGCTTATATAGGGAGCAAGAACCTATTTGACGAACCTTTGGCTCCATCATCTATCATTCTTGATGTTACCTTATTATTGATTAGTAATGAAAAATCAGATACATTTTCAAAAGAAAGAAAAGAATGCAAGAAAGTAATATTAATGTTGATGAATGTTCAAAATCTGTTAATGGATCTAGTATGCAATGTGCATAGTTCAAAATAGTAACAAGGCAATGTGCAATACTTCTTGGTCAACTCTAAAGCTAATAACAATATTGTACAACTTTAGTCAATTAATATGTGTATTCCAACATGTTATAGACCCAATCAATAATTAAATATAAGAAGACCTAAATAAATATAATAATAATATTACATATGAAAATAATGAGCACTAAAATATATTTTGTCAATTTTTAGCACTAAGTTATTTTCACCTTGTTATTGCTTGAACTAGCACCCTTGTGAAAAGTCCCAACATATGTGCTAATTGGGGAAACAAGATGGGAAGTGCACCATTGTCACCTCAGTACACTTTCCCCTGCATTTTAGGCTAACTCCTAGAAGCCACGGGGGGTATCCCTATTTGAATAAGTAAACCTCTTCAAGTGAATTATAACTATGCAAGCATGTGATTTACTTTAATGAATCTACAAGACCATGTAACAAGACCATACACAAGGATTCCAATATGTAACAAACATAAATATAAATATAAATCAATAATCAATAATCAATAATTACTAATGAAGAGACACCTCATAATGAAGGGTCACATCCCTTCATGAAAGGGCACCCCTATATATATACATAGAATTCAATGATAATGGGGGTTGTATATATATATATATATATATATATATATATATATATATATATATATATATATATATATATATACATTTATATATTTATCCTATTCATTGTATTCTATGTCATACTATTCATATTCATATTCTTTTATACATTTATTTAATTATCCTTGTGGATTTCTTTTTACTATTCCAAATATTTTGAATGTGTGTGTAGTCTGAACCGGATCGGTTCACTACATTTGGTATCAGAGCAAGTCTGATCCCAACCTTTGGTCGAAATTCCTTTTCCTTGGCAACAAAATCATTGTTTTTTTAGCCACACCCAATTTAGCAGAATTTTTCTATTTGGAGATCGTAAACCACAATCAAGCCCTTGAGTGCGCTAAGTCGCAAAATTTTGATTGAAGAAAAAAAAATATAATTTTGTTTAAAGTTCGAAGAAACCAAGAATCAAGAACCATAAAAATAACAAAAAAAGAAAAAGAAAAGAAAAGGCAAGGATAATTTAGTTTCCAATTATCGATTCCAAGGAAATTATTCCCCTCCACTTAATCTTCCAACCGCTTATCCTTGTTGACACATTCTGCAGGGGAGGACTATCAAGAAAACGTGTCATCCGGCTACCTGTGGGGATAGCGACCGAATTGTTTATTCAAGAGTTAAATCAAGGTGCACGTTGTGGGGATCTTCGTAGCGATAGAAAGGTTGTCATTTAAAGAAATCGCCATCGAAGGTCATAGGTGTAATTAAATTGAGCCGGAACTGTGGAAGGCACGCTGGCCTAACTTGTCTATTAACCGACTCAGGCGCTATGTGTTGGGGTAATACGAGGCATCACAATTTTGTTTTTTTAAATGTTGAAGGTTAACCGTGCATAAATCTTAATCGTTGTGACCATATACTGTTGCGACTATTCGTGGGTATTAACCATCGCTCATAACTATAACGACAATGAACTATCAATCGGGCCCAACACTTCCAAAGAAATTAAGCGCACATTGCCATTCTAGGAGCATCGTAACAGTTGGACCAAAGTAAATCGAAAGAATCCGCTTCTGACTTGGAGTATATTGTAATCAATATTAGTTCAAAGGTGTCAAGATAAATTAAAAAATTGTGACCTTCGTGAGCCAATTCACCAGTCGAGAATCATGTCCCTTCAAGGTATATCAGGCTAAACAATTATTTAATTAAAGTAAAGGAAGTTAACATACACAATATTGTGGAGACGTATAAAAATTATAATAACCAAAATTATCCCAAGTCATCCTAAGTGAATACAAAGGTATTATGAAATATAAGAAAAAATGTTAATAAAAAATTATTAACAAATCACTTATATTATATTAGAAGTACAATTGTGGCCACATTATTAATTATTGAAGGTACTATTGGGGCGTTGTTATTAAATAGTGAAATAAAAAAAAGTATTGAAGAGTTTTTTTTTTAATTTTGAGACAATATTAAATAAATTTACATTAAAGTACAAGGTTACAAGGAAAAAAAGTTAAGTATTCAAAGTTTATACACACACACACACTAATGAATGTCTTTCGATGATTTCCTTCTTAAACCCTTGAATTGAAAATCTTCTTCCAACTCTTCTTGCTTTTCACCTCGTATAATTCTTCTTAATACACACACACACACACTAATGAATGTGTTTCGATGATTTCCTTCTTAAACCTATAATGTCCCTTTCCAAATAGGAGCTCCAGAGAGGAGGCTTAATGGTCTAAACTGCCCCGTTGGACGATAGCCAGGGCCAGAAAAGGGGTAAACAGGGTTACTAGAGGTCACTCCAATCAAAGGTGTTATGTTCGGACAGTGACATTGAGCTAAAAATGGCTAAAAGCGCTTTTAAAATAGATAGATGAGCTAAAATTAGAATTCAACAGTGAATTAGGGTTTCAACAGTGAATTAGGGTTTTAGTAGTGAATTGGGGTTTTGGAAAGCTATAAGAGAAGAGTCAGCGACCTAATTCATCATTATGCAGATTATGACTTGTCATTGAGAAGAGAGGGGCATCTCAGGAGAGATAGTTCAATGGATTCCAGGAGGAAGACACTAGTTGGTTGATTTTGGTGTTGAGAGACACACCCTAGTCACCGGGAAGATCACACAGGTCTTCCATTATTCTTCAACAACAGTTACGCAGGGTCCAGCAGCAAGGGCACACTTATCCAGGGTGAGGGCGCAACTCCTGAGGAGGTTCAGGAATCGATTTGTCCCATCCAGGGAGAGTTCAGAGATTCCCCTCCGACCCAGTTGAGAGGAAGGCAAGGCGCATATTTTTCCTGGTTCCTCGTCAGATTCCGACGAAGGAATCATCTGGATTGCATTTTCCAGACTTGGAAGTGCGACACTTTTGGCGGACACATTCGGGGTTCCCGAGCGAGCATCAGATCAGATTCAGGGAAACCCTTCCGACCCATTTCTCAGTGGACCAAGGCGATCATTTTGAGATACATCTCGGCTGATTCCGACGGTGGAATCACTTGGACGCATTTTGCTAGTGAGAGAGGGGTCCATTCCCCCAAGGGGATCCATCCGGGGTCCAGACCCACTAGCAGAGGGGCCGATCAGTTACCAGGCCTGTGAGCTAGAGCAGGGCGCACCATTTGGGACAGTTTCCAAGCCATTCCGAGAGGTATAGCCGCCAGGGCGAACTTTCCAGACTTCCAGCGGTTACCGTATGAGATGCCATAGTTCCAGCTCATCCATTGATCCCGCAGTGCTCATCTATTATCAGGTATTATCATTTAGTTTGCTTATTGTATTCCAACTAAGATCCTTTTGTCTTTTGATCTAGTCGAGTGATTCATTTTATTTAGCCGCATTCGACCTTTGTACTACGCAGAGATATCATAATATAAACTTTGCAGTCCTTTGTCGCATTTGTTATTTGTATGATCATTTATATGTTGTAAATGATTAATCCTACACACACATTAGCAGTGTTTCCTAGACTAGCCGAGTCAGGAACATTACAGTGGTATCAGAGCTTTAGTCCTGCCAGCCTGTGACTAAAGACGAAGAGTGCAGCAATGTTTCCTAGACTAGCCAAGTCAGGAACATTACAGTGTTATCAGAGCCTGTGACTAAAGACATTGAGTGCAGCAGAAGACCCAGAGGGCCGGGAACACGTAGGTGACGAATATGTCACTTACAACAGGCGTAGGGAAAGAAGCTCTAGGCCCAACTTTCCTCCTTTTCCTCCTACCTCAAAGGAAGATGAAGAGGCACACAGAGAAGCAGAGAGAAGGGCAGAGCGTGAGGCTGAGCGCGAGGCAGAGAGGATGCTAGGAGACAGATATGAGCAACCGGAGGGCAGCGGCAAGGCTCCCATGGAACCAAAGACAACTTTCATGCAGGTTATCAGCGATATGTTAGCTAGTCAGCGGACCATGTCTCAGTCCTTGGCACAGGTGGTTGATAGATTGGCTAGAGTGGGCACCCCAGACACACAAGCCCCGCATGCAGCACAGGGGAACTCAGGAGCAGAAAGTAGACCCTAGCCACCCACTCGCACATACACCTCTGCGAGTAGGATTCCTAGACCCTTGTTTCCTAGTTTCCAGAGGGCTCCCCCGGTAGCAGCACAGTCGTCGATAGCACATAGGCCGCCCACTCATGCAGAGGACATAGCAAAGTATTGGAGGGAGTATGCAGCATTGGGTCGTGACTTCCATCGGGACATGACCCTAGTCGAGTACTGTGGACTCAGACTCAGGAACTGCCCCAGAGAGCCACAGAGAGGAGGACCGCAACAACAACAGGGGCATAACATGGATTTCATCCAAAAAGTTGGTAAACAAGTGGTGTGCCCTCCCTCCTTGGGAGGTGCGCCCCTCTTCCTATATATTCAAGTTATCTCCCATTTGCTTGGCTAGTTGGAGCTTGGGAAGAATTGCTTGTTATATTTTACTATTGTATCATCATTCAAGATTGGAATAAAAGTCTTTGGAGGCTACATTGTGTTAGATTATGTAGCTCGGGCATGTACTTCCACACTAGGGGTGTCTAGTAGTGTGGAAGGGGCCCCCTTTATGTCTAGACAACATAATGTTGGTGGGGATCACTTCAGTCAACTTGAGATTAAGTCACAACCGTTGGATGTGACTTAAGTTGTCTCAATGCTTGATTAAGTCCCCGCCATCAGATCTAGATCTTGAGAAGAAGATCTAAGGGCCAGAAATGCATGAGAGAGACGCTAGGGTTATATTATACCTAGAGAGCCTCATTTCCATCCATCTCAAGAGTGAAGCCAGACGAATGGGGGAGTGTGGCTCTTCCTGGGAGATCGTACGACTGGTTGAAGTGAACCAGAGAAAAGGGTCGAGCAGGTTCAAGGAAAGAGGCCGAGTGAGGGCATCACAAAAGTCGAGTAATGGAAAAAAGAAAGCAAGCTGGAGATAGGGGATGAAGAAGAGCTCAAGAAGACTCCCAGACCAGAATATATAGCAACTTGCAACAAACAAGAAAGAGGTTGTACGATTCGTACAGATTAAAGCTGAGAGAGGGTTGTACTTGCAGAAGATTAAAAGAGCAGGGTCGTATCAGTGTGCTTGAGAGCAAGAGAAGTGACGATATATTGGAATCAAGCTCAATGTGACCACCTACAGCCAAAAAAGAAGAACCCGAGCTATTCTACGAGTTTCGTACTCGTATAGATGCCCAACAAAGAAAAACCAAATCTATACGGAATCGTACAGACTGTACGTCCTTCATTTTGAACAGAATAGTTGGTTTTTTGTATGTATTTCAAACTGAAGCATTGAATAAGGTTTTTCCTAGAGGAGTGGGATTTCCAAATATTGACTTTGATAATCTTTCGTGTGGTTGTTCATGTTATTTTCTGTTAATGGCTATTGGATAAAAATGTGTGTTTTCAGTCAAGTTATTTGGGTCTGATATTTACAGAGTTTGCATATGGGTTTTTGCCATTTTTGTTTCACATGGTATCAAAGTTGAGCTCCTAACAACTCCAGAGGACTTTTGTGAAGTATTGTGCTCCAGGGACAAGGAAGGGAAAGTCGACCCAGTTGCCAAAGCAACCCTAGTAAAGCCAAGACATGCTTCCTTCATCAGAATGGTCAAGACTTGACCTTGAGAAGGGGTGTTGCAGGGTGTACGACCTCTCCAAGCTGAAGGAAAGGGATTTCTGAGGAGGGTCGGTCTATTCAAGTTTAAGAGGGAGCAAGTTGTAGCTGACCCAGGGTTGCTCAATAAGTGTTGAGCTGAGAAGGGTATCTAGAAGAGACTAAATTTAAGTAGCAAGATGGCTACAAATCTCATATATGAGGATAGACTAGATGGTGCTCCCAACTACGTACAATGGAAGTATCGGATGAAGAATGCTCTTCAAGAAAGTAAGGTATGGAGTATTGTGGAGAAGGCTGTCACAATCCCTATTGATCCTAAGGACATAGAATTGCATTATGTTCTTGAGATCGAAGCTTAGCGGATTCTCCTTGATGGGGTGAAGGATCACCTCGTACCCAATATTGGTGAAAAGAAAACAACCCATGAGATGTGGTCACATCTAAAGGGATTGTTTGAGGCTAAGCATGAGTAGAATCATGGCTCTCAAGGAGAGACTTTAGCACACACGGATGACAAAAGGGGAAGGTGTTGTAACCTATCTCACCAAGGTGAAACAATTATTAGATGAGCTTCTAGCAGTAGGAGTAAATCTCTCCCCAACTGAGATGGTTAGATCAGCCTTGAGAGGCTTCCCAAACGAGTGAGATCCCTTTATTGCAGGTATAATGGCCAAAGAAATCTGCCAGACTAGGATAGGTTGTGGAATGACTGTTGCCAAGAAGAAATTAGAAGAGGCAAGGATGTAGGATGAGGATGAAGAGGAGGAGAATCTCGCTCTCACCTCCAAGAGGGGAGCCAAAGGCAAGAGAGGACCAGTCTCTAGAGGAGGAACCACAAGTGGTATACCAAAGAAGGATTTCTCACACGTTCAGTGTTATGTGTGTGGAGAATTCGGGCATTTTTCTAGCCAGTGCTCTCAAGCCAAGAAGGGCAAGGGAGTTAAGGGTAGGAAGCAGTAAGTGGTTGCTTCAGCAGAAGAGGAGGGTCAGGATGAGGAAGAGGAGGAGAAACAGTTGGTTGCCACAACTCGCTAGTTTTCTCGTATGTTCAAGGATGATTACACACTCTTCCTTGACTCAGAAGACAGATCTAGAGATGGGTGGTACCTAGACAGTGGTTCCACTTGTCACATGACTGGGGAAAGACATGCATTCTAGGAGTTCTTAGCCCAAGATTTAGGTTTTGTAAGATGTGGTGTGCACTCTAGCTTGGTGGCAGTCCAAGGAGAAGGGTTGGTGTCACTACAGATAGAATCAGGCAGGATTCTAAGGGTGCCAGGGGTAGTTTATGTACCTGGCATGAGAGTTAGTGTACTCTCAATCTCAGCCTTGGAGGATCAAGGCTACGGTGTTAGCTTCTTTGATTGTAGTGTGCATATTCGCTCTGTCAGAGGTCAGGCACCAGGACCACCTGTAATGATAGGCATCAGTGAAGATCGACTGCACAGGCTGTGGGGGCAACTCATCTACAACTTCAGGGGGGGAAGTGATGGGACAGTTGGGTCACACTTAAGAGAGAAGGAGGATATCCTTAGCAGGCCCACATGGTGGGAGTGGACTCAGTTGGAGGAATGGGGATACTCAGATGATCTCAGTGCAGATGGAAGTAGTAGCTACAAAGCAGATCAAGTTGAGTGTCAAGACTTAGATAGGATGGGTCTCTCAAATTCAGAGGGAGAGACTCACAATGATGTGGACTGTTATCGCACAGTTTGTAGGAAGGGTTTAGGTTAGCTTGAGTCAAGGCTTCAAACTGGCGTAACA
>ML790315.1:347652-365543 GCA_009831015.1 Picea engelmannii | reverse complement strand
TGAAACACATTCTGAGATACGGTCTCAGATACACCTCAAGTAGAGGTATATGGCTCCATGGTTTCACAAGTCCAGATTGGATGGGCAGTACAGTGGATCTGAAAGGAACTTCAGGTTATGGCTTCAGTTTGGGTTCAGCTATGATTTCCTGGTCCAACAGGAAATAGGGCTCCATAGCCCAATGCACTGCAGAAGCTGAATACATTGCTGCTAGCTTTGCAAGTAGAGAAGCAGTGTGGCTCAGGGAGCCTCTCTCAGACTTGTTCAGTTCAAAGTTTGAACCCACAGTCTTTCACTGTGACAAAATCAGAACAGTGTTAAGCTCACTGAGAACCCTGTGTCTTTCGAAACACATTGTGATGAGGTATTACTATGTCCGATACATAGTTCAGAAGAAAGTTCTCAGAAACAAAGCTAGCTCCTTCTTACACTGAATAATGAGAGGCTTTGCACCTGTCAGAAACAAATCATCAACATATAGTAGTAGGATCACAGGTGCATCATTCACAACCTTGTAATAGAGGTTTGGATCAACATAGCTCTTGGAAAATCCAAGTCTCGTCAAATAACTGTCAATTCGTGCATACCAAGCTCTTGGAGCTTGCTTGAGTCCATGCAAGGCCTTCTTTAATCTGCATACATGGGTATCTCTCGGGTGTACCTCAAAGCCTTGAGGTTGCTTTATGTATACTTCTTCCTCAATTACTCCATTGAGAAAAGCGTTCTTTACATCCATCTGATGTAAACTCCAACCCATGGATGCTGCAAGAGATATGATGACTCTGATAGAGGTATATCTGGCAACTGGAGCAAACATCTCATCATAGTCTTCTCCCTCCTGCTAGGAGAACCCTCTAGCCACGAATCTTGCCTTGTATTTATCGATACTCCCATCTACTGCATGATTTATCTTGTAAACCCATTTTGAAGTTACTACAAACTTTCCTTCAGGTCTAGGCACAATTTTCCATACATCATTTTTCATGATGGACTAATATTCTTCCATCATAGCTTCCTTGCATTCTTTCTTCTTGACTACTTCCTCAAACGTGGAAGGTTCTGCATTGACAAGACTTGTCATGAGTGCCGCATAACTAGAGAATCTTTTGGGCTTCTTGCTTTCCTTGAAGGTGCCACTGGGAGCTTTATTTTTTTTTGCTTCTTGTAAGGTGGATTCTAGCCATGCTGGTCGTTTTTTGTTCTTGGGTACAACAACTGGTTCTACAGGTTCAAGTGGTTGGTCTGGTTCTTCACTGGGATATTCTGGTGAACGTGTACTTTCTTCCGTGGGGTCTTCATATTATTCTTCATCACTAGAGTCTATGGGATCTTCTATAGATTTCCTGAAAGCAATCTTTTCATCAAAAGTTACGTCCCTGTTGATTTCAATCTTCTGTTGACTTGGGACATAGATTTTGTAAGCTTTTGATGTATCACTATATCCAACGAATATGCCCTTCTTTCCTGAGGGTTCCAACTTCTTCTTTTTGTCCTTGGGAACATGGATATAGACAGGACATCCAAACATACTTAAGTGTTCCACACTTGGCTTCTTTCCTGAGAAGGCTTCTTCTTAATATATATAGCTGTCATAGCTGCTTCTCCCCATAGAAACATGGATAGATTATGATCATTCATCATTTCCTTCACAGATTCTTCAATGGAACGATTATTTCTTTCTGCTACACGATTTTGTTGAGGATTATGTGGGACAATTAGCTCCCTCCTAATCCCGACTGCTTTACAAAAGGCAATGAGCTCCTTGGAGGTATATTCTCTTCCATTATCAAATCTTAGCATCTTGATCTTCTTATTTGTCAAGTTTTCCACTTCAACTTTGAATTCTTGGAACTTGCCAAGTACTTCGTCTTTCGTCTTTATCAGATACATCCAAGTCTTTCTTGAGAAGTCATCTATGAACGTCACATAGTAAAGAGAGCCTCCTAGAGACTTCACTGGCATAGGACCACATACATCTGAGTGTATCAGATCCAAGATCTCCTTGGATCTGTTCTCACTAATTGGGAATGGCGCTTCTTAATATTCTTCCCAAGTGCACATCTTCTGCAAATACCTTCGTGTACTGATTGTAGTTCTGCTATGCCTACAACCATTTGTTTTAGAGATGGTAATGCTTCATAATGAAGGTGAACATACCTTCTATGTCATAACTCACTAGGATTGAGTTCATCATGTACAAGAGCTTGAGCATTCTGACCTAGGAGTTTATACAATCTTCCTTCACATATCCCAATAACTCTAGCATCTTCTATTTTTTAATCTTTAGACCATACAAGAACTTTTCCATCGACAAAGGCTCTTATATCTCCTTTGTCTTCCAAGCAAGAAATAGATACTAAATTCTTTTTCAAACCAGGAACATATAAAACATTGTTAAGATGAACATTGTTACATGATTCCATCTTGATAGAAGCTTTTCCCATTCCTTTGACTGCATAGGAGTTATTCTCTCCAAGTTCCACTTTATGGGAGGTTTCCTTTTCCTTCATGCTTGAGAGATTTTCACGATCACCAGTCATATGTCTTGAAGCTCCACTATCGATCAACCACATGTCATCTTCAAAGGATCCTGTAAGAGTTGAGTAATAGAAGAAATATGTTTCTTCATGCTTGGCTTTCTTTGAAGGTTCTTCATCATTGGCAGTTGACGCATGGTGTCTTTCCTTTCTCTTCTTTGCTAGTTTAGTGCAATCCCTTTTGTAGTGGCCATAATCATGGCATCCATAACATTGTACCTTTGACATATCTCTCTTATGATTGAATTTATTTCCTGAACCAAATCTTTTCTTACCTCCATGTCTCTTGAACTTTGTTGCATAGGCTTGAGCATCCTCTTCCTTTTGAGATCTTCCTTTTGAGTTTATCCTTGTCTCTTCTTGTGAGCAACAGGTCCACAGTTCTTCAAGCATTGGAAACTCCTTCCTTGTGTTCATGCTTGCAGCAAATGCATCCCATGATCTAGAGAGACCATTGAGTGCAATGTTCACAATTTCCTTTTCTGGAATAACTTCTTCAATGGCTTGTAGTTGATCTCTTCACTGAGAAATCCTTACAAAGTATAAGGCTACAATGTCATCCTTAGTCATCTTTGTGTCACGGAGCTCATTCTTCATACTCATCACTTGTCCAATATTTCTGACTGCAAAGAGGTTAGTTAGGGTATCATGCATCTTCTTGGATGAGTCAAGATTTGATATGTAGGGTATCAAGTGATCTTTTACAGAGTCCACAATGATACTCATGGCATTGATATCATTGTCCTTAAACTTCTCCATTGCTGCAACATTCTGAGGTTTTCTTTTCCTGCTTCAAATTGTGGTTCCACGATCTTGCCTTTCACGATATCTAGAACCTTGTTCTTGGCAAGGATGAGGTCAATCCTTGTCTTCCATGCTCTGAAGTTTGAAGCTCCTTCTAGCTTGTTTTCTGTCTTCATCGAGTAAGTCATGACTACCTTTGACTTTGACCCAAAAATTCAACCTTGACGTTTTTGCTTGCTGAGAGTACCAAGAGGTGTGCTAGGATAAGCCACACTAGAATGTCCAAGAATTATGCTAAATTTCTCTCTTGAAGTGCCCAGAAAGCTAGGTTAGGGTTATGCTGCAGTTGCAAGATCAAAAACCCTAGTTGCAGCTGCAACTGGTGCGACAATGAGCTTAACAAAGAACTGCCATGCTACCTTCCAGCGGTTAGACTATCATGAAGGTGGTGTGGGCCCATTACTTGTTAAGATGTGCTCGTCTAACCATAGACAATCACAATATTGTTTCTCAACCATAGGCACGCAGCCACCCCCGAGGACTGTAACCTTGACAGATAAAATAATTTTGAAAGTAGTACCAGACCCAACAGATAACCAAGAGATAGCGTACCTCTCTCTCCAAGGATAGGGCACCAAGCAGAAAGTCCAAAAACCAAAAACCAAGACCAATACCCAGCTGCAGTCGTTGCAACTGCACTCCTCCTCCAGACTTGCACACCACTTTATCTTGTGTGATCTTGTGAGTGAGAATGTGTCCAAAAGAGCTCAAGCACCCTCTATTTATAGTGCTCTTTATCACCTATCTAGGTCGACTTCTCCTTTTAGTGGCTAATACTTCAATATTAATTCTTTTATTGAGCCGACTTATCTTCTAGGGCTTCTACACATCTGTTTAGGGTTTCTCTAGCTTCTGGAATATTCTAATCTAGTCAGAGGTTACACATGGAGGTTGATACCTCCCGCAGCTACCATAATATCAATAGTATGTAGTACACTCTCATCTAACTGCAACAACATCATGAAACATATGCCTTCTAACACCATCATCTAACCCCTAGGGGGCTAGAACCATCATTCATGAGCAAGATGTAGCACATCCACAATAAACAAGTATACTAAAACAACATCGTGATGAGATAGCATGCTCCATAACCATCAAACCTGCAACCAAGGGATGATCACAAGGAAAGCACATGTGAGAAGACCACCAAACCAACAAGCATAATCATCCAACCAAGGAGAAGTGAGACTCCTCAAACGAAAGATCTCCATCAAATAATTTAAGGCCAAGAAGAGAAAGGGCTCCATGAATATGTATCTCCCCAAGTCGGTATAATGCTCCAAGTTACCGACAACAAATCCCACCAATGTGATGAAACTCACAATGTGAAACCTCATACAATATGAGGTGTAATAGAGATAAAGCATAGAAGAAGTACAAGAAAGAGGAAGACTAGTTCACTCCTCTTAGTCACATCTCTTACACGAGTGATGAGAAATGAATCAATATGAAAGCACTCTCAACTTCCTCTATTTATATATGAGAGGTAAGGGAGGCCAACAATACATATGTGGGCCTGTGGCCTTACAAACAACCTACAAAGACACAGGCTCACACATGTGGAGTGCTACACTCCAAGGGTACACATGTTGAGATCCAAGGTGATGTCATCCACAAGCAAGGCTCCAAAGCAAGGGTGCTCCGCAAGTGGTGTCCAACGCTCCTCCTACAAACCTCCAATGATTCCAACAATCCGCCTAAGCCATGTACTTCACAAGATCCACTTCCCTTGCATGAACACTATCGCAACCAAAGCGTCCCCAAATCAACTCTAGGCCTCCATGCAAGCATCCAAGTTACCCAATGTTGTCTAGGGATCAATGCCCTCCTCAGTGCCAATTCTCCTTCTGCAATGCAGGGTTTTCTCCAAGCAAGCAACCTCCTCCATGTGGCCAACATGTAGATTGTCACTTTGTTGTCTAAAGATCTCCAATTTTCTAAGGAAGACTATCATGTAGGCACCCAATTGAGGTCGATCAATCACTGAGTAAGCGATCTCCAATGTGCAAATCCATCTTAGACCATTCAAGGGTTGATCATACACCATGTACCCCAAATCTGATGAAGCACCCCCAAACATGGTGTAAACTCTTTTGTAGTAACCTCGAAAGCTAACAAGGGTTGCCATTTAAATGACCCCGATGAACTTATGACACGAATTAAAGGCTGCAGACTTTGGCCTATGCCAACTCCACACTACCCAACAATAGTGGATGCCATAGCATAGGAAATATCTTCGTCCTTTAACCCTAGATCTTAGCATGATATGAAATCACATTAGAAATCCTTGCCTTGTAATTGTATTCTAATTTCTCATATTTGACCTTAGTTCCTTTTCTAAATTGAATTTATTGATTACAATTCCTATTTTCTTTATTGTGCTAGCTAATTCTTCATAAGCCTCTTCTAAAGTAGGAGAGCCAGTGTCTAATATCTAATAGCCATCACTATAGCTTCTGATAATCCATCAATAGTTCGAGATGGAATTCCAAAGATGTCAAGAATTGTTTTTCCCACCTGGTTGAGAGTCAGGACAGAGTTATGGAGGCACTCAGTTGTTCTGCAATCTTTGAGTTCCAGGCAATCTCTAAATGCTTTTCCCTATGTCATTTTGAAATTTGGTCCAAAGAGTCGGTAGAATGATTTGAATATGTGGAATCTGGATATTGCTAGTGAGGACTTTAAATGCATTTGTCGCCATTCAACAATGAAAAGGCACCTTAGTTTCAGCTAGAGAAGAGAGATGCTCATGGAGGCAAGTTTGTTGGAGCTTAGTTCAGCTGCTGGCCTAGCTTTTGACTATAGTTCAATTTGTGGGATATAGCAAGTCAACTGAGTATACCAGAGGAATATGTTGCTCTGTTTTTGAACTTTTTGTTTGGATGTTATGGCCTTATCGTGAAAGAAATTTGAGGATATTGATGCCTTTGGGAGCAAATTGTTTTCAATTTACATACAGCTTGCAAAATTTTGATTTGGAATATTATAAATATTATTTACTTTCAAAAATTGTCCTTTTTCAAATATTAAAAGGTGTCTAAAGAGGTTCTTTTAGAGAAGTGTTGTTCTTTCAAGGGTTGCTAAAAAGGTTTTCCCTAATGGTTTCCTCTTAGGGAAATAGACCTTCACTTATTTTAAAATTTAGGTTTTCTCGAATGGTTATTAAGAGGGTTTCCTAAGCTGCTAAAAATAGATTATTTTAAATGAGGGTTTATTTCTCAAGGGGCTTTTTTTCATGTAGAGTACAGAAATTCCTAACACAGTCATTTTTTTAAGTATCTTTTGCCATCCTGATCCCTATCCCCTGGAAATTTGTGGGTACTTTCTAGCTGTCCCTGAAACCTGTCCCCCTGTCTTCCCATCCCAAAACTTGGTTAGCTGATCAATCCCAAACATAAGAAATTTGACATTCTAAGTAATTGTTTCTTTGGCTATGGAAACATTTACAACCTTGTAGTTGGAAAAGCACTGCCCTCTTCATTATTAGGTCCTTATGAGTTATGTGGATATTTTATATGGCCTTAGTCGAAGCACATTAGGATGCATGTTTACAGGCAAAGCTTTCTAACCAGTAGCCTCATTACGTCATTCATTGTTTAATCTATTATACCACCTCGTAAGACATAACTACACCACTATTCCTGGAAAATAGCAATACATAATGCTAACATTTCCATGAAAATGTATGAAATCTTTTTACTTATTAAGGGCAGCATCAATGGTGCAGTCCAGTCATTGTTTTGTATAATAAATCTAGTAAATGTGGATCTACATCTTGTTCATCATGTTTGATGATATTCTATGGCTTGTTTTTTTAAAATAGCTAGACTTATTTCCCAAGGGATCTTTGGTGTAAAATATGTTTTACCAATAATAGAATTACGCTACAGGGAGATGTTTGGGCTTGATGTGTACACACTCTTTCTCTGTATTATATATATATATATATATATATATATATATATATATATATATATAATGCATGATATATGTCATTATGATCATCAAGAATGGTACATCATGGAACAAAAGAGTGGTCATACATTCCCCATTCCTACATAAGCAAAGAGTGCTAGCATGGCCGCTTTGGCTTCAAGCTCAAAAGTGTCCACATTTTTCCTTGGTCTTAAGAATGTCAATCCTGCCTGAGATTTTTATTACTAGATCTACTCTAAAAGCTAAACTTCTCCCATGTTTAACTAAGTAGTTGCCTCATGAATGTAATGTCATTTATAGACTTTGATTATGCAGTAAATTTGTCTATTCTAAGGTATTTATATCTTGTTGCAGGATTCGGTTTACAAATCAAGTGGGAACTGTCCCACTTGACTGGGCTTTGGGAGCTTTTATTTTACGTACAGTAGAGGATCTGCCACCAGCTGAAACCGTGCGGATTCTTGGGGAAGATTCCCTGACACGTTTTTCATTGGTTGCAGTTATTTTAGTAGGACTTGCAGCATGTTCTGTATCAAGATGGAAAAAGCCCCATTTGAAGACAATATATGATTTGGAAAAGGGGCGTTACATAACAACAGCTGCTCGTATTCAGAGATGATTCTAAGAGTGAACCATTCTGTAGGATCTGAAGTTAAAATAGCTATTTATTGTTTTTCTTAACCCCTTTCTAGTTTTTAGAGCCTTTTTTTATAATTTATTGCATGCATGCAAAAGCCGATCCTCTTTTGCTAGGTTAGTTTTATATGTTTCAACATTTGAAGGCACGATATTAAATTTCTTTTCATTATTTATCAATTTGTGTGCTGTCCCTGAAGCTTGATTTCTCTAGAAAACCTTGCATATGGATTATTTTCCTATTCTATTGGAAACCACAAGTCTGGAGTTTAATTTGAGGCTTAGTTCAGACCATAATATCTGGTACTTAATCCTAATTTGTTTCCGTTCTCTTCATCTGAGATTAGTATTTTGTACAGTATATAGTAATATCGAAGAGCAGCAATGAAGATTTCACGTGGATTGGAAGTTTTATAAGGCATGTCTATTGGGGCAGGATCTTGAGCTGGGATTTGGTTCCGTCGTGGACAGGTTCCAACCAAACATGTCTTTGTGAGATGAAATGCCTGGAAGCAAACGTTGATCTATCTTATTAGCTTATATTTGATGCAGTGCTTAAACAAATCATACCCGAGCCTTATGTCATGGTGGGTGTGATGGCATCCAGAGAAATGTTCTATCGGTTGCTTATTTGAGTTGGCACATTTGGACAATTGAATCGTGCAATGTTATGCTATAACTCTGGAGTTATGCAATGTTGTGCTCTTCTGAATATACTTCACTGATCATCTATAAGTGTTGGATTTCCAACCTATAGAATGAGTTGTATAAATCATGTCTAAACCAAAATATAATTTGATTTATGTAATGAAAATGTCAGGGGGTTGTTTATGTTTGCTTTTGCAGTATCCTAGACTTCGGATATATTTTCTTTTAGAATATATTGGCCATTGTTATGGTTGAAGTGTTTGTTGCCTCAGATTCCATTGAAGATAGCAAGCTACTTGCAATACTTTTTTCTGCTATGCTCTGATCTTCTTTGCCATTCTAGTCATGGGTTTTTGTTGGTATTATTTATTGTATGGATGTGTAGTTTGCAATTTCTTTCCAAACTTGTTAAGACGGAAGTTTTCAAGGTGCATTTAAGAGTTTCTTATTCTTTATATACTTGGTTAAAAATTATATTTCTGGATGTCCAGAATGAGAGTAATTTCAAGTTTTGCAGTGTAGTTTGGCATTCAATCTTGTTAGCCTCAACATGGCTTTGGAGCTTTTATTTGTGCAAAACAACTGTTAAGACAGAAGTTTCCAAGGTGCATATAAGAGTTTCTTATTCTTTATTTACTTGGTGAAAAATTATATTTCTGGATTTCCAGAATGAGAGTAATTTCAAGTTTTGCAGTGTAGTTTGGCATTCAATCTTGTTAGCCTGAACATGGCTTTGGAACGTTTATTTGTGCAAAACAACTTGGAAGTACGTGTTCATGCATCTTGTCAATTATTGATTCATAGCATTGGAAATATCTTTAAGGTAACAGCTCTTTTCTCAATTTCCCATCATTTTTACCACAAGTGAAAAGAGTCGACTGATTGTCGGCTTAAATCAATAAGAAAAAATTCACAGAAATTGACTCTTCTCTATCATTAAAAGGATTAACATGCAAGTAGTGGGGACTTTGCAAAACTTTGCACTGCGTTAAGATGAAACAAAATCCCCCAAGAACTAGTTTATATGATCATTATTAGTCGATGGATAATTTGCTATTCTAAATTGCCATGCATACCTTACAATCCAGAGCTGAAGAAAAGAACGATTACAGAATATCTGACAAGTTTGCATCCAGAGCTGAGGAAAAAAACAATTTCGGAATATCTGACAAGTTTGTTACAGTGGTAAAGAAGTCATACATGATAATCACTTCGACATATTATTAGTTACACGTGAAAAAGGAGATTGTGCTTACCTTAAATATTGGTTGCAGTGTTGGAACAGTAGACAGTGGGCAACCACATGCAAAGAGAATCATTACAATCACTTGGAAGGTAAATGGGTGTTTCAAAAAATTCTATAACAAATAATAAGCAGCAATCAAATGATGCTAGGCGTAGATTTTACTTCTCTAATATGCTTTCTCAAAATTTTGTATTACTAATACATACTCTTAGTATCAATGGATTGATTGTGAATTGAATGAAGAAGATTTCAATAGTGCCTTATTACAATTGATTCCAATAGAAGGACATTTGGCAGAAGGGAGTGGTTACTTTGGATACTTTTATTATATGGTTGTTCAAAACTTGATATTGTGAGGAAGCATACATTTACAAGGTTATTAGAGGCACTCTTCCTCTTGAAATCCCTCGTTTAATCTTGGAAAGACTTAAGACAAAAATGATCTACCCTCAATAAATATATTTTTAAGTATAAAATATACAAAACTAAATATATTTTTAGTATATATAAAAGAAAATAGCCTCCATAACTTCCTGTTAAATATTTGAATAATTAATAACAAAAATTTGAACTTCTTCAACATAGAAGAAGTTCAACATGAAATTGAAAGAATAAGATGGAAGAAGGGTAGGCGAGCTTTCTCGGTAGCTTGAGTAATGGCAGAAGAAGTTCAACATGAAATTGAAAGAATAAGATGGAAGAAGGGTAGGCGAGCTTTCTCGGTAGCTTGAGTAATGGCAGTAGGGTTAACCAGTATCGGTTAATTAATGGTGGTTGGTTTGGTCTCGCTATTTCGTTGATCACATCAGCCAGGGAATTCATTCATACTAGTTTCTAAGGCGGTTCGTAGTTCCTTGTGATTCTTTCAAGAGTCGGATTTCACTGGTTTTCACCAATATAACTGAAAAAATAAGATGGAAGAAGCTCCACGTGAAATTGAAGGAATAAATGGTACATGAATTCGATACACTAAATGTGTTTATTTGATCGATCTTTGGGACGATTGCAATTGCGACCAAGCGTTTGCTCTAAGTGACCTCAACCAAAGGCAGAGAGATGATTACAAGACATGATTTATTATCCTTCTTTGGAATATGAAACTAATTGGGATTCCTAATTATCTCTAGACAATCGTGATTATGACGAAATTCCAAGAGGTTTATCAGACTGTCGTTCAAAACCACATAATGATTTACACGATTGCTTATAATGTACATGGGGTCATTGTCCAATTGCATTGGCTCTTTGAATTCATGGAACTTTGGGTGGGGTAAAGTTCGAATTCCATAGATAATGAAGGAGGACATAAAACCATTTAGGTGGGAGAAAGTTTGAATTTCGTAGATAATGAAGGAGGACATAAAACTGCTCAGGTGGGAGAAAGTTCGAATTTTGCAGACAATGGTGGACATAAGATCGCTTAGGTGGGAGAAAGTTCGAATTTTGCAGATAATTAAGGAGGACATAAAACCACTTCAGTCAATCATCCAAATATTAATATATCTAGTTTTGATAATTCAACGCAATAACTAAATAATACTTTCGATCTATTGAAGAAAGATGCAAAAATGCATGTCCAGTGAAATTGCATGAGAATGAAGATAATTCGAAGTTTAGACTTGTACTTCTTCTTTGACTCACATTAACATGTATTCCTTGACATCAATTTCTAAAACTTGATATTCTTGGGGAGAATCTAAATTTGGAACAAATTCACCATGATATGGGGTCCAACACAATGGAGTTAAGATGAACATTTTACAAAATTGTTATTTATGAAGAGAGCGATACAAATAGTGAAGAAGATAACTTTGCGACCGAGGATGAAGAATCTAAATCTTTGGCTGAATATGAAGATGAGGATCACAGCGCTCCTCCTATATCTAAGTCAATCATAGAGAATTTGGTTACTCAAGTAATTAGCCATGACCAACGAGATGTAATTTTTTCGATCTACGATGACATGATACATCTGGGTGAGGGAGCAAAAGAACTACCATGTACACATTTCTATCATAGAAAATGTATCATTCAATGGATCAATATGAAAAACCTTTGTCCACACTGTAGATATGAGATGTCCATAAACGATCCAAGTTAATCAGATGATCCAGACTATGTAGAGTTAAAATAGCAAGGAAGTTTCATCTCTATATTTCTTGTGCCCGATTTCGTTCTAGTTTGTTAATTTCAAGGGACACAATTAGTTAAATGATCTCTCCTTATCAAAAACAATTATTTTCCGCTATCTTTAGCAATGGATGGGAATCTTTTTCATAATTTCGCTTGTTGAGGTTTCATTTACAAGTTTTTTTTTTTTCCTTTGCATTTAACTATAGAGGAG
The DNA here is from genome assembly GCA_009831015.1 of Picea engelmannii. Taxonomy (NCBI): domain Eukaryota; kingdom Viridiplantae; phylum Streptophyta; class Pinopsida; order Pinales; family Pinaceae; genus Picea; species Picea engelmannii. Next base: position 353,389 of record ML790315.1, on the reverse strand, counting down.
AATGCTTTTCATAATTGTTTTAGTCAACGTTTCATTTGCAGTTCTTTTCCACTATCTTTAATTATGGACAATAATTGTTTCAAGAATTTCTCGTAATGGTTAAAAAATCATCATTTTCATCTTCATATTGATCCAAAGATTCAAATTCTTCATCCTTAGTCGCAGAATTGTCTTCTTCACTATTTGTATCACTCTCTTTATGAATAACAGTTTCATAAAATGTTCATCTTAACTCCAATGTATTGGACTCCACATCAAGTGAATTTGTTCCCATTCTAGATTTTCCCCCAGAATATTAATTTTTAGGAATTGATGTCGAAGAATACATGTTAATGTAAGTCGAAGAAGAAGAACAAGTCTATACTTCAAATTATCTTCATTCTCATGCACTTCCACTGGACATGTTTTTTTTCATCTTTCTTCAGTAGACCGAAAAGTATTATTTAGTTCATGCATTGAATCATCAAAAGTGGATATATCACTATTTCGATGACCGACTGAAGCGATTTTATGTCCTCCTTCATTACTTATGGAATCCAAACTTTCTCCCACCTAAGCGGTTTTATGTCCTCCTTCGTTATCTACAGAATTCAAACTTTTTCCGACTTGAGTGGTTTTATGTCCATTATTATCTGCGGAATTCAAACTTTCTCCCACCTGAGCAGTTTTATGTCCTCCTTCATTATTTGAGAAATTTGAACTTTCTACCACATGAGGTTCCATGAATTCAAAGTACAACCAATGCAATTGGATAGTCAACACATGTACATTATAAGTAATCTTGTAAATCATTATGTGGTTTTGAAGGGCCATCTAAGAAATATGTTGGAGTTCGTCATAATCATGATTTTCTGGAGATAGATTGGGAATACCAATTCATTTCAGATTCCAAAGAAGGACAAGAAATTGTGTCGTGTAATCATCCCTTTGCCTTTGCTCGAGGTCACTGAGAGCAAATGATGGGTCGCAATTGCAATCGTCCCAAAGACCGATTGAATAACTGCATTCTATGCATCGAATTCTTGTACCATTTATTCCTTCAATTTCATGTGGAGCTTCGTCCATCTTATTCTTTCAGTTACATGTGGGGTGAAAACCAACCAAATATGACTCCTAAAATAATCACCAGGAACCGTGAACCACCTTATGAACTACTACGAATGAATTATGTGGCCGGCGTGATCAACGAACTAGCGAGATCAGACCAACCACCATTGATTAACTGATAGTGGTTAACCCTGTCACCATCACTCAAGCTATCGAGAAAACTCTCTTATCGTTCTTCCATCTTATTCTTTCAATTTTATGTTGAGCTTCTTCTATGTTGAAAAACGTTTAAAATATAAACAACCTTCAAAAATAGATTCTTATATTTAATGAGAAGTTACACTTAAAAGTATATTTATCAAGCATAGTTTATTTTTGTCTTTTAAGTTTTTTTAAGATTAAACGAGTGATTTCAAGAGGAAGAGTGTCTCTAATGACCTTGTAGATGTATGCTTCCTCACAATATCACATGCTAGAATTCAACAAAAACACTTAAAGTGATATTGTGGATTTTATTATTTACATTTTTTAAGGGTATAATGGAATGTTTTATATTTGCATTGTATGTATTCATAATTTTTTCTAACATATTTTATGGAAAGTTTTTAGGTTTTTTTTTTTGCATTTAGAGGATGATATTAAAGGTAGATATTAGATTATTCTAGATACAACGTCAGGTCAACAATTCATAAATAAATTATATATAACTTAACGACAATTAACTTAGTAAGAACAACGAACTAAGTGAATTTGCATTTTTTTTAAGGGTATTATGGAATGTTTTATATTTGCATTGTACGTATTCATAATTTTTTCTAACATATTTTATGGAAAAATTTTAGGTGTTTTTTTACATTTAGAGGATGATATTAAAGGTAAATATTAGATTCTTCTAGATTCAACGTCAGGTCAACAATTCACGAATACATTATATATAACTTAACAACAATTAGTTTAATAAGAACGACCCAAGTGAAGAGGGTAACAATTATCCACATATTTAAATTAATAGTATATATCTCAATGCCATATAGTTTAGTTTGAACAAAGATATCATACTTTATTCTACAAAGTTTGAGCCATTTTATTATTTTGGCTATAATTGGAGTATATTAAGTCAGATTGAGATGAAACCTCTGAGTTTTGTCTATAGTAAGGAGGGCTACAAAAGTGACAAAGGGAACCACCATCCATTTCTACTTGGATTTGTCAGAAATTGCAAAACAATGGTTTTTAAAGATTTGGGTTTAGTTCAGTGACAAATCTAGATTAAGCTAAAATTCTTGGAGAAAATCTATAAAGTAGACATGGAAATAACCCATCAAGGAATTGAGTAAACTCTAAGGGGCTTGGAAAGAGGATACTGAAATAGACCAAAATCCACTATTCCAAACCACTTTTGGGGGATTTTTAGAGGAAAAGTGATCCTGGATSACAAAAYTCAAAAACTTTATTACTCGACATTTTGAATACTCGTTAAGATAAACAACTTTGGTTTACTAAAGTTTTTTCAKAAGTCACAGATTGGGAGATAACCAGTTTTGCTAAATATTCTATGGAAAACAAAATGTAAAAATGACAAAGTTGYAGATTCCATATTGTTGTACAATATTAATAGGGCGACAGATGGAAAATATGAAGGTTTTTGTGTTGACCATAATRAGTATTATAAACGCTCGACATAAAAAAAAAATTGATTCCTTGTGTATTTTTCTTTGCAGTGGGCATAAGTTGGTCTTTCAGTATAAATTGCACTAGTGGAGAAAATGCACAAATGGGGTGAAAATGTTTTTTTTTCAAAAATCCATAACTTTCAAATCAGAGATCAGATTGGGGCATAAGAATAGGAATTGGAAAGCTGATGTAGAGATGAATAAATTTGAATTATTATAATTATACAAWTTTTTTATATTATTCTTCATGAATTGAGAGGAAGAAGCACATGTAGCATTAATTGTCAAAATTTTATAATATGTATAATTTTAATAAAAATGGYTGTTTGCACATTTTGCAGAATTAGAAGTATAAGCAGATCAATTCAAGACCAAGATTGCATATCAGATTCATGGAGGATGCACAAAGAGCCTACAATCATGAGAGCGAATCCAAAGATCAAAATATTAGTGTGGGTAAAGATGAGACAAAATCTAATGGACATAGGAGTAAAGTGGAACCAGTAGAGTTGGTAGAGACTATGAGAAGTCTCAGAATGGAAGTGTAGAGTTATAGAGATGACAATGAGAATATGATGAGAGAACATAATCAAATAAATGCTCAAATGATGCAAGGTCTAAATCAGTTGCAGAGACAAGCAAAAAATGGACTAGGTTCAAGACATGAGGAAGAAGGTAGACATTATGAAATAATAAATAGCTACAGAAGACATGATCACTCAAGAAGTGCTAGTAGAAATCATAGATATCACTCACCTCCTTACTTAGCTAGGAAGCTTTATGCATTTGAAGATTCAAGGAGCAGTTCAGAAGTGTCTCATGTTAGACATCAAAAAAGAAGATATGAGTTGGACAATTTGCAAGGAGAGCTTAAGAAGCTTAAGCCACCATCCTTCGATGGTGAAAGTGAAAGGGAAGATGATGTTGAAGTCTGGTTGCTTGGAATCAAGAAGTATTTTCAGCTGCACAACTATTCATTTGATCTAGAAGCTGGAATTGTCACATACCATTTGCATGGAAAAAGATGGAATGTGGTGGGATCAATTGAAGCAAGTTTAGTACATAAATGAGAGTAGGTTTACTTGAAAGCAATTCAAGAACTATTTTCAAAAGGAGTATCTTTCAGAGCACTACTATGACAAGAAGATGCAAGATTTCTTTGAACACTCATGTTAGGGAGCATGACCATGGAAGGATATGAAAATAAATTCTTGTGATTGTTCAAGTATGTAGGGTTTATCAAGGATGAAAATGTGAAGATACAAAGGTTTCTTAGTGGACTATCATCTTTTTATAAATATATGATTCAATATTATGAACCTAGAACTTTGACAGAGACCATTAGAAAGGATAAGTACTTGTATGAGCCAGGCAAGGGCAGAGAATCCTTGAAAAAATCTTGGAAAGATAAGGAGAAATATGAGCAGAGAAGGAAGGGATTCAAACCTTTTTTCAATAGAATAAATCCTAATAAAAAACAGCAAGATCATCCTACCAAGAAAGAATACAAGAGAGAAAACTCCTTGGGAAAAAAGGGAAGACCACCAATAAAATGTTGGGGATGCAAAGATCACATGTACAAGGATTTACCTCACAGAGAAGACAAGATGAGGACATTGCACAACATTCAAGAGGCTACAAAAATAGAAAACATGGGTAGAAATATTCAAAGAATATATGCAGCCTTGGAAGATCAACAAGAAGAACACCAATCTCATATGATTGAGGTGGAAGGTAAGATCATTAATCAACATGTTTCTATTTTAATTGATTCAAGAAAAAGTCATAGTTACATCGATCCTAAAATAGTGGACATATTTCATTTGAAGAAAAATATGCTTGAAAAATCAAGTTTTGTTTAGATAGCCACTAGAACCAAAAGAATGATCAATGAGATTGTCAAAAATTATCTAATAAATTTGAATGGAGTAAGTACTAATGTTGATCTAAATATCATACCATCAGGTTCTTATGAGATCCTATTTGGAATGGATTGGTTGGACAAGCATCATGTTGTCCTAGATTTTCATAGCAAGACATTTACATGTCTTGATGAAGAAGGGAAACATAGTACTGTGAAAGGAATTCCAAGACCCATTTCTATTAGGGAGAATTCAGCCTTACAAGAATGTTTTAGGAAACAATGTCAATTGTGTGCAGCCCATGTGAAGGAGCCAAAAAATACCAAAGGGCCAAGCCTTGAATATTATTCAGTGTTGCAAGAGTTTGAGAATGTATTCCAAGAAATACTAGGACTATCACCAAAGATAGAGATAGATTTCTCTATTGATTTAGTACTAGAAGATGCCCCAATGTCGAAAACTCCTTATAGAATGAGTACACCATAACTAAAACAATTATAAATGCAACTAGAGGAATTGTTGAAAAAAGGGTACATACACGTAAGTGTTTCACCTTGGGGAGCACCAGTAATGTTTGTTAAAAAGAAGGATGAAACATGAAGGCTTTGTATTGACTTTAGATAGCTAAATAAATCTACTGTGAATAATAAATACTCTTTACCCAGAATTGATGACCTCTTTGATTAGCTAAGAGGAGCAAAGATATTTTCGAAGATAGATTTGAGATCAGGATATCATCAGGTGAGAATCAAGGAAGAAGACATCAGTAAGACATCTTTTAGAACTAGGTATGAGCATTGTGAATTTGTAGTGGTTCCATTTGGATTGACCAATGCACCAACTCTTTTTATGTGCTTAATGAGTGACATATTCATAAATTATTTGGACAAGTTTGTCATTGTGTTCTTAAATGACATACTTATCTATTCTAAGTTTGAGGAGGAGCATGAACATCACTTGAGGTTGGTGTTGCAAGTTCTAAGGGAACATCGATTGTATGCCAAACTAAGCAAGTGTTCTTTTTATTAAGAACAGATCCATTATTTGGGGCACATTATTTCAGAGGAAGGTATAACAGTAGATCCAGAGAAGATTGAAGTCGTTAGAGGATGGCCAACTGTAACATCCCACTCTGGCGCACTGAGAAAACTTATT
>ML790315.1:242985-273114 GCA_009831015.1 Picea engelmannii | reverse complement strand
GTGGCCACCCACCTTTTCCAACGGGCTCAAAATAGTTTTCTGACAATTTTGGCAATTTACTATTTTTAGCAGTTTTAACTTTCGGGGCCATTTTGAGGGCCTAAATGAAGGTTTTTCGAGATCGAACTCCTCAATGATAACTAAAGGAATTATTTATCCCCCCAAAATGAATCTCCTCAATTATACCTTTCCAACGGGCTATCACACGCCTAAAACGGAGATCATATGCAAAAGTTACGACTTCGGGAAGTTGATGTACTAACTTACCCAAACGAGGCCCACATGACTTTTGGCGGTTCATCTCCTAGGGTTAGGTTTTTGGATGTCTAGGGTTTTTGGAATTCTTTCTTATTGTAAAAATGCCTTCAGAGCCTCATTGTAACCCTCTTCTTACGAATGCGCGCTGCCGTCACATCTCTTCTCAGAGATAAGCCGCCACCATTCCAATAAGCTTGTTTCTGCTGCATTTTACAGTTTCAACTTATTTCGTTATTGAATAGAAAACCAATTTTACTGTATCTCTGTTATTTTGTGTTAAGAACCTATTAATAATATATATTCATTTTGTTCTACTCATAAAATCCGGATCAACTTTGGACGATGGCCTTCTTCTTTCGATTGTAGGAGATCGCATAGATATTGGCTACCTCGTCTATAGGTTCGGGAATCTGTTGATCACCCCATGTGAGTGTGTTTCCCAGATTTCTGGTGGTGTATACTTGTTCAAGATCGGGTTCCTAAACTTTCTCATTGTGCTCCAAGGGCCCAAACTCTGCCTATCACTTGTCAAGGATCTGAGTATCGAGCGGAATAGAGGCGTCGGGAAAAGACTCGATACTTACTTGTTCATCGGTCGTTGAAACATCGATTTCCTTATGTGGGGATCCTTCCTTTGGCTCATCCGGTTCTGACTTGTCTTTCAGATTATCTGCTCGGGTCTCCGCTGCATTGGGCCTCTTTGTGTCAGGAACACTTTCATTTTCTATTTACTCTTGTGGGCCCTCCTGGGTTTGAATCCCGAGATGAGGAGAAGAAGTCTTCTCAAGTCCCTTTTCCTCTTGGATACACACAGGGGTCTCGCATGATGCCTCCGGGATCTCATCATCACTATATATATTTATAAACTCACTCAAAGGATTAGGTGCGCTTGTTTCCACTGATACCAGGCCCATATTTGGTTGAGTCGTCACACCTGTCGGCGATCTAGCCGATGGCATTGTGGATTCAGGGTCACCTGACCCATTGACGTTACCAAGGTTTATGAAATCAGGGTCGCTTGGCCCCGTCAGACTTTCTTTTGGGCTATCGGTCGGAAGCCTTGGCATTCTAACGAGGTCCGGGTTACCTCGCATCTTATTCATTATCTGTTGGGCATGTTGATACATGAGTTCCCCCCTTTCCCGCGTAGCTTGAGCCTCGAAGAAACTCCTATCTTGTACCGGGGTTACTAGGGCAATCTCTGATGTTTTAGTGGCTTCCTGTGGAGATTCCACCGCTCTGAATGATATCATTTCTTCTCTTGTTCTGATGGTCTCTTGAACCATTTGTTCCAGGACCATCTCTTGCTCATCCCAACTCATAGCCTTGAACCTATTTTCCTTAGGGTCAGCCATCCTCGCCATCACCTCTTCCCAATATTGAGCATTTTCGGTGAAGATTTCATCTTCAAAACTGTCATGGGCGTATGGCCAGCAGGATGATACTTGTGATGCATGATTCAGGACTAAACCTTTTGGGTCATGCTTGTGAAAGAGACTCGTCTGGAATCAGAACTCTAGTTGGTTCAAACATTCCTGTTTGGCTTGAGCAGTGTCCTTCACCATGTAGAAACCAGCATGAAATCCATAGGGTATGAAGGCTCGCTTCTTATCTTTTACCAAAGTACCATTGTAACCTTACAGGATGGTTTGATAACAGATTTCCCCAACTACTAGTCGATCAGGGACATATACAGGTAGCATATGGGGTGCTCTGGTGGCACCGAAAACCCCGATGTAGGTGTTGCACTCATCTAGATACCAGTGGCCAACTTTCGATATAATCTTTTTGGCTACATCCGACAACCTTGGGCACTCTTTCTTGAACAACAACAAATAAATATGTGTGATAAACTAGTCACAGATGAGAGAGTAGGATTTCTTGTACCTATTCTCCCATAGGATGCCGAAACATACATGGATCGGGAGCTCTGAGGTGTTCTAGCTTAAGTTCATTCCAGCAAAGGCATTTCTGGCACAGATGACATCCAATAGATAAGAAGCCATGTAGAAGGAATGGGTTTCTCCCTCTTTCGGCGTCTGATCCTGTCGTATGCAAGTGCTTAGTTGTTTGGAGATGATGGCACCCCGGTTAAAACCAATTCTGGAAATGGCTATAGTATAAGATAGAGGCATCCAAGCCTCTAAAAACCTGGAGCAGTCTTTCTCCACATGCAATCGGCAAAGGAGGGCCATTAGATAGATGTACGGATCCCTTAGATTGGCTGTCGAGTACCAGCTGGAGGTCCGATTGGTGAACTTTTTGTCCTCTCTCCACCAAGATGCCATCACCTTGTTGGTGTCATGTTTCTCATAGAAGCTTACAACAAAATCGATTGTTATCCATTCTTTTGGCTCTATGAGCTTGTAATAATTCTGCACTTCCACTGGAAGGAAAACCTCGACACATCTGCCATTGTTGTCATTAATCAAACATCTTTGCATTTCAGTGTGATCAATAATCCATTTCAGTAGTTCTATGCATGGGAATACTGGAGTCTTGCTCCCCACCATGTGCAGATACGCCTTACGGACATTTGGGAGGACTTCATTGTCGAGTTTTCTTGTATTGAGATCGTTGTGCAAGGTATACTCAGGGAATTCCTCCCGCTTGATTTTCTTGAAAATTTCTTCCCAGCGCGAGAACATTGTTTTGGTCCCGATGTTCGCCTCTATGTCTCCAAAGGTTGGAGGCTGACTGAAAACCTTCTTAGTGGATTTCTTGATGATGGGTACTGGTTTTGGAGCAAATTCCAATTGCTTCACAACCGTTGGGGAAGGACCTTCTCCTGCATCTGGTTCCTGTATCTTTGGCGCTCTTGGAGATTTCCTGGTGGTAGGTTTCTTCGGAGGCATTGTTCCTGCAACTGAAAATGATCCCTTAGGCATGTGTACAGAGTAACATTGGATAAAACATATGAAATGAAGCATAAAACATCCATGGACCGGTACATACCTGTAATGCTTGCTAAACCTATTTTTTATACTCACTAGACCTTGGAAGCTTTCCCCGGATTGCTCGTCTCGCTCCTATTGATGTTCCAAACTTCCTTGCGCACAGAATAAGCTTGTTTACAATGACTCAAAAAGAACATATCGGGAGAGATCCTACCAGTTGTATCAACCAATTAATTCGAGTGAAGGGTGAAATTCAAAACAACCTACCATCAAATCTCTGCAAATAAATTCTACGTGGGCGTGGAGGGTGATGCACTGTATCAGCACGTTCAAACAGTCCTTTGATTCATGCACAAATTAGCAACTAATGCAGGATTTTGGAATTAATTAGTTCTTTAAATGCTCCGGATCCATTGTATCTTAGAGCTAAAATGTCCCATCGCATTGCTTTCTTAGTGGGAAGATCAGGAAGCGGAGATATCCTTATGTATGTTCCCATTGGTATCCTCCTAAGAAAAACTTCCGACATCGACGGGTTTCATTGTATGGCGCTGGTTCGGGGAGCAACTTGGGTCTCGGGAGCTAATAACGACTCAGGAAAACTACATCGTATGTTTAACCACTCGGGCAATGACAGATGGAAAAAGAGAATAGGTGGTTTGATCGTACATCCCAGTCGGCGTTGGGTCTTTCGACAGGAGACGTGTATTAAAATAAACCTGGAATTGTCGAGGTCCAAAGGTATCGGGGTCGGCGATCAGGGATTGTCTCATCATGGTCTCTACAGGCTATCCTTATAAAAACTCGTCAATGCTGAAAGTTATCAGGGATTAGCCTTTAGAGATAGTTCCATCACGTAGTTCCTTTGTGGGTTATCGTCCTCGGAATCTCCCGATACCAAAAACGTTTCGAAAGTCGGCGATCGGCGATATTATTTCATTTTCGTTCAATGCTTACTCTTTTAACCTTTCGTCGATGTCGAAGGGATCGGTCATCGATGATATCCTTGGTGAAGTTCGTTCACAAAAAAAAACGTCTGTTTGTCGACGCCGATGAGGATTGACGATCGGCAACTGCGGTTTTCTCGAGTGACTTTCTTTCTCCTTTAATTATTTCCAATGTCGAGTCTTTGAGTGCGTCGAGAAAGTTTTGGCTGTCAATTATTTAGTCCTTTAAGTTATAGATTTTCGCATGTCCAAGCAAACTTTAAAAACTAAAATGGAAAACCAAATGATAAGCAAAGGCAACATTTTTCATACTGAGGTCGAATTAGACAGTGCAAAAGATCAAGTGGTACCCAAAATGGTAAAATTTGACAAGGCCTTTTTAGGGTGTGTTGAGTGCTCAACACTACCTACTTACCTGGGGGTCGAGGCCTGTAGAAATTAGGTCCCATTTATGTAGGGTTGGAGGATAGACCCATCAAATAGTAATGGCATCTTCCTCCCATCCATGGTAGATAAATAATAAGTTCCCTTTTTAGACTTCTTGACAATGTAAGGGCCAAGCCATAGAATTTAACTTTTCTTGTGGTAGATAAATAATAAGTTCCCTTTTTAGAATTCTTGACAATGTAAGGGCCAAGCCATAGAATTTAACTTTTCTTGTCATACTTTGGATTTCCCTTCCTTTTATCCCACATGAGTGCAAGGATGACTTTATCAAATTCAACATATAGTACATATTCAATGTAAGGTTGTGCGGGAGGATCTGCTTTGACCATATGTTTGATAGCTTGTTCTTTCTCTTGATCGTTCTTGAGTATCTTGATGGATCTTGGGTCCTTTCCTTGGTATTTCTCAAGTTTCTCCTTATACTTATATGTCTTTGGAAATAGTGTATCAATACAATGTTCTCCTACAAGCGGTAAATCCCAAGGATCATAATCCATGATCTGAGGTGTCACATCATATTCAAAATCACTCCAATAGTCAAGGATATTTAGATCAGTTACATGATTCTTGGAAACTGGTTGACAATACAGAATATCAAATGTCCCATCTCCCATAGGGATATGCACATGAGTCAAGTCCATACTGAGAAAACCACCAAGGGTAGCATACCAACTTCTTGACAAGAGCATGCCACAAGCATATGGCACATCAATCACAACCACACTCATATTGATTTCAATGTGGGGGAACGCTTGTAAGTAAACCTTCAAATCCTCTATGAGACCGTAAACCTTCACTTTCTTTGAATCAATGCCACAAACATTTCCATAAGGACGAACCATTTTGAAACTAAGTTCTTTCATGACCTTTAGTGGCATCACATTTTTCGAAGCCCCAGAATCCAACATACAATTATTCAGACAAAATCCATTTATGCCTAGAGAGAGGTAAAAACGGGGGTTGTCTTCTCTCTAGTTCCCACTATACATAGTATTTAAAATTATCAGAGGGTCCCCTACTTCAGCTTGTATTTTTAACTTCATCTTTTACTTTTGAAGTCTTCAAAACTTCTTTCCATATGAAAGGAATCTTGCACATCTCAACCATGGGAACCACCATGTTCATCTTTCCAATCATATTAGGTACCTCGATGCTTAGGCGAAGATCGTCATTTGTTAGTGCAAGCTACGGAAGCAGGTCATGAAAATGAGGTGGAAGAGGTGGAGGCATCACCCCTTTTGCTGGAGAAGGTGAGGCTGTTACTTTATTTCTGTTGTAGTATGTCAAAATCTCTTTTTTCCTCAACCTCCCCTTTAAATCTTCATCCATTTGGCTAAATATTTCCAATCGATCTCGCCTAGCTACCTGTTTCCTAACTTCCTCAAGTTGTTCTTCTATGATGTTAATGTATTCGTCATCCTCGGGTGTGTAAGTTGTATCAATTATTTTAATCGGTCTACAGAGCATGGATCTTCTTCTTTACTTTGTCTCGGACATTAATGTTACCAATGAGGTTTTTCACAAGGAAAACACGAGGGTGATCATTTCATGTTAACCATCCCAATGGGATTCAAGGTGTCAGGTGCCTTTTTTTCTTGTTATGGATTCAACTTCCAACCTTCATTTTCCTTCTACTATTTGAAAAATTGAGGCCTTGGAGCAGAATGTTGCCTCTCCAAAAATTGTAACCTATTCATGATCTGATTCTATCTTTGGACAAATTGGGCATTCATTTGATCAAACTTTTGAGCCTAAAGTGTAATTGGATCTTGTACATTGTTGGTCGACACTTTCAACTTGGCTTCTATTTTGGCATGAGGGAGCTAAAAAGGTTCAATCTTGGCACTCATAAGATGTTCTTCGATCTGTACGGTATATTCTTTGGCCTTTGTTAAACTGTCAGACATCTTTTCCTTCAAGATAAAGCCAAATTGCCCTTCAAAAGAATTCAAATAAAGAAGGAGAAAAACTTATTTTGGTGGGTACAAGACCTTTGGGATCTGGATGAACAAGTTTTCAAATATAGCATCGAATTCCTTCATTGTTTCATTCTTTTTCTTCTTAATTTTGTTGAATTGCATAAATAGCATTCCACTATCATTTTTCGTTGTCCATCTCTTTTTGAGCAAATTTTTGAAATCTTGATATGATTGCAAGTGATTGTTGGGTAAGATTTTGAACCACCTCTTAGCATCTTCTTCAAGAGAGGAAGCTAGTAACTTCATTGCAACATCTTCATGTTCCACATTGTTATCTTCCATAGCCACACCAATAGTGTCAAGACGTTCTTTAGTTGTAATAACATTGTTTCCAGTGAATTTAGGTAACCACTTGTGAGACTCTTTTGGCATGTTATTGGGGTATCTGGTGATGTTGATCATATTCAATGGCCTGTAAAGGTTGTTATCCCAAGGATAGACCATTGGAGAAAAATGAAGGCTTCCTTTGAACAAAGATTCGACCACAAGTGGATTATGAGGAGGCCTTCGTTGATAGACTTGAGAAGGTTTGAACCTTCCTTTGGGAAGAGTCTTTTGAAAGGAAGGGTTCTTAGGTTGTGGAGTCACTATATGAACTTTTTGAAAGGCTCCTCAAAAGTAAAAGGGGGAACTTCCCTCAAATGGAGTCGACATGCAAGCTAGAGGTAAAGGCTTTGGGATATACTTGTTGAATATTGTTATGGGATTGGAAAAGATTCAAAATCCTCCTCGGCAACAACGCCAAACATGTTATCGCACAATTTGTAGTTGGAGAAAATCCCAACCCAAACAACAAATATGTAACACAACTGGGGACACCTATCATTGTCATCTCAATAGATATCCCCTTCATTTTAGTCATGGACTAGTCCAACACAAGGGAGGATGAACTCAAGGGGTTAAGGGGAGCAAGCACGAGAGTGGAAAGAGGCCCCTATTTTGGTCACTTGAACAAGGTGGCTAAGGCTTCTTGAAGAGAAGATTGGGAAAGAAATTATTATGGCTTGAAGAATACCTGCGAAACAAACATTATGACACAAAACCCAAATCCAAATATCATGAAATAAGCCACTAACAAATAAGGACTTAGAAAACTATGCTTGTTGTAATAAAAACGTAGAAAAAAGTAATCTTATAACAACAATGAAAAAGTTGTAACAGCTGCATGAAAACACCGTCAAAAGTTGCAATAAATGATATGGAATGAAATCCAACAACTAGTAGATGATGATCAAGCCTTTAAGCATTAATTTTCACGGTTAGATTGGTTGCTACACAAGTGTTATCAGCAATAAGTAAATTGTAACAACATAAATATTTAACCACATAAATGTTGATGTTTGGACAACATCGAGAAGATATTCTCTTAGAATAATAATTAATAATATAACTAGCACAGCCTCTAACTCGCAGTTGGTGAACGCCGAAAGAGTTACGGCCGATAAAAAAAACTATCGCTTTAAAAAAAAAACCAGCCAGATAATGAAACTCTAATTGAGCCAGATAATGAAACTCTGAAGAATTCCAAAATTTAATCATTTAAACGTGGCAATCATATGATGTTACAGTAATTTTTTAATATGATTAGGTAAATGTTAAAAAGTAAACAGGTTAACGGATGCATTTATAAATGCAAAGAAGTTATCAACAATAAATTTGATCCATTGATTTTGGAGGATGACTAAGAATATGCCAGCATCTTCAATGCATAACCATCAGATTAGAATTTAAGATGAAAAGATCATTAATTGTTCCCATCTCCAATAGGTATACGCCTTTCGGCGTAATTATTGATTATTAAATATCATATATAATAAGTAAATGATAATAATAAATAGTTATTGATTATTCAAGGGATGCATCCTTTCATGGATGGTCACCATATGTTCTCTATATATGGAACACTCATCATTGTAATAATACATCGATTATATCTCATATGAAGAAAAACAACATGGTATCAGAGCAGACTGGTCTTGACTCCCTCACGGAAGGGCCCAGAGAAGATTCTATATTTCTTAGTGGGTAATGTAAAACCCTCAATGTCAGATACAAATATCAGACTTTAGAGATTAATCTGAGATTACACATCTATTAGACAGTTTTAAGTTGTCGAAAAGAAGTGTTTGTTTCATCGTCAATTGGTGACTGACCCTTTGCATTATTTTCTTTTAGACTGCGTGCTTTCAGTGATTGATAAATCAAAGCAGATTTTGGATGTGAACATGCACAAGTTTGTTGTGAAAACTCTACAAAAGATCAACCGAATACCAATTGTGAAGAACCCCTAGATATCGGTAGAGATATATGTGGCCCTTCTAGCGATGGGACAGATTTGCTAGTAAATCAGGAGCAGAACAGTGATGCAATTTGGTCACTCCATTCTGCCTGTAATAAAAGAAATATGGACAGTCATCATGCCTTGGATTTTGGTAAAGGCCAGAAACAAGAAAATTGTTGGGGTTCTCCTGAATTTATACTTGACCAAAAAAAACCTTCATTTTCCAGTTGGCAGGAACCTTCGATCTGGAAAAGGATATCCCTGGTTATCTAGATCTCGTGAAACATGTTTTCAACCAAATCATATTAATAAAAAAAAATAGGAGTGCCTTCAAAGTTCAGGATATGTGATATGTTTCACCTCTGCTCATATTTCAGTGGATGGCTTCTAGATCGTATCATTTGTTTTCCTTAGGGAGCTGTCGGTTTCCATCTCCTTATCATTTTCAATATCAGGGGAGTCAAAAGGAATATTTTCATTTGTCCCTAGGGTTGATCGATATTCTAGGGATACATTGGCATCATCATATGACGAGTGCTCCTTTTGGTTTAATCCATGACGTGTAGGCATGTCTCCGGAGGAGATATCTACAACAATATGTGATTGTTAATTGCATACAAAATCGTGCTCCAAGGGACCCAACGCCGGAGAAATTTGAGGAGGATTTGATCGCAAGATTTGTCCCTTGCTTTTCGATCCTAAGAGACAAATGGTGACTTGGGTCACAAATATAATGACAGACATGAATGGCGAACAAAACAAAACAAAAAATGCATTTAAAAACATTGTCCCTGCATACCAATCACTAGTTTGAGCAGTGACGGACTGTGCAAGAACAAACGTTGGTCTAGGGATCCGGGTTTATGATGAGCTGGACATGGGTGCATGTGTAGCAATTTATCTCGCATTTGGTGAGATCAATGTAAATATTTGGTGTGGATTGATCAATATGGACATGAGAAGCAGTGACAAACCCTCTTATTTGAGATCACATAAAGCTTGTGTCAATGTGTTGATGTTTGAGGCAGCATCATGAGAGATTCTACTCAAAGGGTCCTATGTGGACTAGTAGGGGGGAATATAGACTTCATCTTAACGTGCCTCAGATGGTCAGATGAAGGAATCAAGACATTGGTTTCATGAGGAAACCTCAATATGTCTTGTGAGACATTGGTTCCATGAGGGAACCTCGATATGTTTTAGACATGTGTTACACGAGGGAACCTCGATATGTTTTAGACATGTGTTCCATGAGGGAACCACGAGATGTCTAGTATGGAAATAGTTCATGAGTGAAGCTTGAGGTTGGACACTTCAGGATATTTGGGTGTCCAGTATACATTCATGTACTCAAGGAGAAACGGGCCAAGCTAGACCCTTCAGGCAGAAAGGGTACATTTGTGGGGTATAGTGAGTCTTTGAAGGCATATTCGATCTATATCCCTGGTTAGAGACTTATTGAGGTGAGAAAATATATTACCTTTTAGGAGGAGGTAGCCTTCAGGAGATCTAGAGGATCTCACATGGAGATTGATAGTGAGAGACAAAAAGAGATGGTTCCTTCTCCCCCTCACCCTCTAGCAGCTTAGAGGGAGACAGTTTAACCTATTGATCCAATTGATCACGTTGATCATGTAGCTCCAATTGATGTTCCCATAGATATTGCAGTAGGTTAGAAAATACCTACATGGGATCGTCAGACTTTGTAGGAGGCAGAAAGACATGCATCTCTTCATGGTACCTTCCGAGAGAGCAAGAGACCTCAGATATATTCGTGTTATGTCACAGCTATTAGCCACATCATTGATTATGAGCCTTCCTGTTATGAGGAGGCATCTAGTCATCCAGTATGGAGAGATGCCATGATGGAGGAGTATTAGTCCATCATGAAGAATGATGTGTGGGATATTGTTTCGAGACCTGAGGGGAAGTTTGTAGTGACTTCCAAGTGGATCTATAATATCAAACACATATTTGAAGGGAACATCAAGAGGCACAAAATGATATTTTTTGCTAGAGGATTCTCTCAAGTGGAGGGAATAGATTATGAGGATACATTTGCTCATGTTTCTCAATACACTTCTATATCGATGATTATTTCCCCTGCAACATCCATGGGTTAGAGAGTACATCATATGGATGTAAAGACAACCTTTCTCAATGAAGAGATTGAGGAAGAAGTATACATTGAGCAACCAGATGGTATCGTGATACATGAGAAGGAGTCTCATGTGTGCAAGTTGAAGAAGGCCTTGTATGGACTCAAGTAGCCACATCGAGCTTGTTATGCGAGGATTGATGGACACCTGATGATTTTTTGGCTTCAGCAAAAGTGTTTTCGATCCGAGCTTGTATTACAAGACTGTTAATGGTGAGTCCCTGATTTTGGTCCTCTACGTTGATGATTTATTCTTCACTGGTATAGAGAGCCTTATTGTTGAATGCAAGTATGTGTTGGCCTCTAAGTTTGAGATGAAGGACCTTGGTATGATGTACTAATTCTTGGGACTAGAGGTGTGGCAGAGAACTGATGAGATCTTCGTGAGTCTGGGGAAGTACATAGTTGAGATATTGAAGAAGTTTGTGATGTTGAACTTGAAGCCCGTGGCTACACCAATGGTGACAAATCTGAAGAAACTAAGTGTTTCTTCTTTTGATTCTGACGAAATTGATCCAACTCTGTACAGGCAGTTGATTGGATCATTGATGTATCTGGTTAATACGAAACCAAATATTTTCTATGTAGTGAGTGCACTTAGCCAGTTTATGAGTCAGTCGAGATAGACACACTAGATTGTTGTGAAGCATGTGTTGAGATACCTACGAGGCACAGTTGGACATGGTCTGAGATATACTTCCAGTATTTATATATGGAGGGAATATATTGACTCTGATTGGGCAGGGAGCGTAGTGGACAGAAAGAGCACCTTCGGGGGTTGCTTGACTTTGGGATCTTCCATGGTTTCCTAGTGTAGCAGGAAACAGACTTATGTCGATTTGAGCACAGCAGAAGCAGAGTACATTGCATTAAATATATTAGTCTGTGAAGTAGTGTGGCTTCGCAAGCTCCTTGCATATTTTTCTGAACATGTGCTGGATTCCACCATTATTCATTATGGTAACCAAAGTTGTGTAAAGATATCATAGAATCTAGTGTTTCATGACAAATCAAACCACATTGAGATCAAGTACCATTACATATTAGACATGGTGAAGAGGAAGGTAGTATTGGTGTTGTACCTTCCTACGGATGAGCAGGTTGTTAATGTTCTTACCAAACGAGGACGGAGTTCAAGTACTTCTGTGACAGACTTGGCATGGTAGAGAATGCTTCCCTCCCTGAGAAGGAGTGTTGATGTTTGAAGCTTCCTGAGACATTATCCAGAATGTACTCCTCTGTGACTGAGTTGAGTTGATCTGTGATGACACTTATCCGAGAAGGGATAAGTGTGTTTGGTATTATAGCCCAACGTCCCTTGTGGAGAGCACATGAGGACATGTCAAGGGAGTTCACCCTTGACATCACACTATGGGAGTTGAACCTAGTGTTTCTAGAGGGTGTAGCCTCTAGAAGTCCACATGGGAGTGCCATGTGTTACAAACATTCTCCAGATCGTACTCCTATGTGAATTGAGTTGAGTTGATATGTGAGGAAACTTATTCGAGAAGCGATAAGTGGGACACTTATTCAAGAAGGGATAAGTGGTACACTTATTCGAGAAGGGATAAGTGCATTTGGGCATATATCCCAACGTCCCATGTCGAGAGCACATGAGGACAAGTCAAGGGAGTTGACCCTAAGTGTTCCTAGAGGGAGTAGCCTCTAGAAGTCCACATGAGAGTGCCATGTGTGACAAAACCTTTTGCTACTATGGTGGTTGTGTACTACTGACAGAGACTGTGTGTCTCTGGACAGTAGTTGTGTACTACTATGGAAATATACCTCCCTAGCTAAGAGGGAGTGTTGTTGTTTCAACATCAGGCGAAACTTCTCCTAAATTCGGTTGCAAACCAAGGGAGATAGGATACATTTATCATAAAGGTGCACTTGTGGTAAATGGGCCTAGACATAGTCCTTCCTTGATCATGACAAGGAATAATATGGACTTAAGGTGCTTAAAGTGATTTCCACATGTCATTTAGCATCAGGCTAACATTCACTCACGGGTTTGTACTTGTGGTGAAAGATCTTGGTGTGGTCTTTGTCCTAGTCATGGTGATTTGACTAGGAATGATAAAGACTCAAGATTCTATATGTTATTACATGTGGACCCAGAGTGAGCCTCATCTCAGAGAGATTCAATTGGCTCAAAAGGAAGAGTCGCAGAAGGAGTTTCTCCTCGATTCAGGTGGGAGAGAGACTTCTCCCAAGACTGACATACAAGTGTCATGAGTCTAGGGTGAAGTTTGTATACTTCAGAGACAAACTTTCCATCATGTAGAATGTCTCCCTCGTTGAGAGGGAGTGTTGATGTTTGGACAACATCGGGAATACATTCTCTTAGAATAATAATTAATAATATAATTATTGATTATTAAATATCATATATAATAAATAAATGATAATAATAAATAGGTATTGATTATTCAAGGGACACATCCTTTCATGGATGGTCACCATATGTTCCCTATATATGGAACACTCATCATTGTAATAATACATAAATTATATCTCATGTGAAGAAAAACAACAATAAATCAACAAATGAATGGCTCAAATTGGCTCTTGATGAGTACTTTTATGTTCAATAGCTAAACAATGATTTCCACAGTTAAATTGTGAGAAACGTAAGAGATAGAAACAAAAGTATCAACACTAATGGTTCTAGCTAACATTTTATAAAACAAACAAGTTAAAGTCAAAGTTTATCAACCATTTAATTACCAATCACTCGCTTTTATCATGAAGTAAGAGACTAAGAGAGAGAGAGAGAGAGAGAGAGAGAGAGAGAGAGATTGTTATAAAACTGTGTCACTTTACTACCTCAATGAAGACTAGTGCCTTTAATGGGTTATGGATTCAGTCGCTTGAAGAGAGAGTTAACATAATAGGAGAAGTGGAGAGGGATTCGGGATAAACCCTTATAGTACCCAAAATATCCCCTTCTTCTAAATCATTTAGTTCACCAATCAAGGCTAAACTAGGGTTTAGGGTTTTGTTGGCAGCGAGATATTCATGTCGATTTTATCAATGTAAAACATCGTCTTAATGGGATAAAATATTCTGTAGCTTCCTCTTTATGTTTGCAAAGACTTCTATCATGTTTTTGTTTTGAAAAATTTGTTTGATTAGTTGTGTGTTTGATTTCATTTCTTTTAATCTCTCGTTTTTTCTTGTTCAATTTCATGATTGTTTAAGCATGAAATTGGATGAACACCTAAGGGAACCTAACGATCTTAACAAACTTAAAGGATTTTGAACTTATCGTGTTATGGGTTGCTTTCTTACCATTAGCATATGAGTCATTCACCTTGGAGGTATGCCTTAGGCATTTTAGTCTTTTGATTTTTTTATTATCACCTACCACATTTTCGATCGCTTATGAAACTAAAATTTGATACAACGTTGGAGTATGAATGTTATCCCATTTTTTTCATATCACAGTCTCATCGTCATTGTACAAGGCTGTCAGCCACGCTCTGAAACATTTACTACTTTGTCCTTCTGCACAAGCTCACATTCATTGCCTTAGGTGGTAGTTTTTCATTTTGGGGCTAGGTGGTCATTAGAGGAGCTAGTTCTCAATCGCGCTTGTCCTCTAGTTCAACATCCACTCAGCAGCCTGAGTGGTGGCTATGGTGGATTTCTTCCGAAGCCTTAGGTATCAGGTCTCCTCTGAAAATGTAGAGCTTATCATTTGTTTTGTGTGGTTTCAAACACGCTCCCCCTTTCACTACTCTTGTTGGTTTTTCGTGACCAAACTGATGGCGCCTATGGTGAGGATGGAGATGAATGGATCACATGCCCTCCTCTCACACGACAACACTGTGGATGATCTCGTGGATTTTGGTTGGGTCGGGTTCACAAAATTATTCGAGGGTTTTAACCTCGAGGTTGCTCAAGATTTTTACCAAACCTTCGATGGTGCTAAGGCCAGGATTAGAGATTTATAGTTGGAGGTGACTAAGGATTCAATTGAAAAAACCATGGGATTACCCCAAGAGGGAGTTCGCTGGTTCAAAAACCTCAAATTTGAAGGCGTCCCTTGGCACCTACTAATGGATTCCAAGAGGTCACACTACAATGTCAAAGGTACACCGATTTTTTTGTTTAAACCTCGATGGCATGGTTTACTGTTGATACTTAAGCAGTTTGTCACTTGTGAGGGTAGATATGGACTAGTCTTCCTGTTTCATTACCGTTTTTTGATGGTGTTTTTACTTTTTGGTTTAAATATGCCATTCTACTTGCTTAAAAGCCTCCAAAAAATGGACAGAGTTTACCAAAGGCGAAACCTTAATGCACAGTCTAGCTTATTTCATCACGACCTGATTTGAATTTTGGTTATTTCACAATTGTCAAAAGTTGGGGATAGTTGGAAAGATTTTGTGGATACAAATGGGTTCGCTCTACCTGAAATCGTGATAGACTCACCTCTGTGTTTTGATGAGTCAACTAGCCCTTGCCTCTCAACTCCTTCTCTGGAAAACCTACATATCGAATTGCAAGGAATCCCTATGTCTATAACCAAAACCCCTGTTGTTTTTCATAAGTCATCCAAAGGCACACACCCGAGGTGTGATTTTATTCCTAAAAAAACCTTAGAAGATGTATTGGATAATTTGAAGGATAAGGTCCTTGTTGTTCCTAATCCTCAGCATGTTATGGTTGATTCAAATGAAATTAAAATCAAGAAACAGGGTACATGTAAAACTCAGAAAGTTCCAGATATTGATTTAAAGAATAAAAGATCGGTCGACTCGTATCCAGAATGTTGAGGAATTGACGTCACAATCGTG
Source organism: Picea engelmannii (assembly GCA_009831015.1). Taxonomy (NCBI): domain Eukaryota; kingdom Viridiplantae; phylum Streptophyta; class Pinopsida; order Pinales; family Pinaceae; genus Picea; species Picea engelmannii. Next base: position 257,345 of record ML790315.1, on the reverse strand, counting down.
AAAAACCTATCCCTATTGTTGATGTCGACGACCAGATTTCAGAAGATGATACCAATGTCGATGCACCCCAATTCAATTTCGTATCGAATCTGCCTCCTTTCTTAAAGAAACAAGAAGGTTTTTCAGGCATTCAACATGATCTCAAAAGAATCATGGAACATGGTAAGTTACCCACTACAAATCAGACTCGGCCTTTACCAAATCTTGAACCGATGTATTGTGAGAACTGTTTCGACTAGATTGAAAGGTACTATCGAGATATCCCTTACCTACATGCGTAGTTGAATCAAGTGGTCACTCAAAACTCAGTCCTTGAAAGAGAAAACAATGAGCTCAGGGTTTGCATTCAATCGACTTCACACAAAGCCAACAAGTGCATTAAGAGATCAGGAAAAGTGGTTATTAAAAATTCCACCAATTTCGATACTATTATAAACTCAAATTTGCCTGATGCTTCTCTTTTGAATTTCTAAATTGGTAAATAGCTCCTTTGTATTTCACGATTTGATTTTGTTTGGATAAAAAGTAAATTTGTTTTGATTTTGTTTTATTTTAGACCAGCTACAGAATCGAAGATTATGTAGCTTGTCTTTTGAATTATTTATTTTTATTATTGTCTAATTTAGATTTTGTTTTCCTTGTCTCGAGTGAACAACAGATTGATGTACTACAATTAGTGGAATGAATCATACGTTGAACGTTTAGTGGACTAGTAATTTTCATTTTTGAAAAACAATGTTTAATAATGTAACTATTTTGGTTTGAAAGAATTCAACATAATTATATTTTTGTTATTTTATTTTATTAAAAGTTTATTTTAAAAGATATGTCTTTATCTTGCATGATATGAGGAATAGATTAGAAACTTGTTTAAATAGCATTGCTTGCCCAATGATAGGGGCAATTTCTCCCGGACCATATGATGGACTTATTTTTTTGAAACTATATGGGAAAACAATTTTCTCTTTGGCTTTCATCCTGTGTAGATTGTGCAATGTTTTCATTGTTTTTTCTCATGCAATTTCTAGATGTGAAATTTTATCTGTATCGAACTAGCTTCAGTCTATTCTGCATATAATCTTTTATGTCATGTTTTCATTATGTGGTTCATTATATTTTGGTGCAATTGGTATCTGTGATTGTTCACCTATCCTAGCATTTTGAGTTTACATCTAATGTTAGGTAGTTAGTAATACCATTACTGAGAATTGGAATTTCTTTCATTTTTAGTTATTGGAAATTCTAAAGTCACATGATATAAAATCATTTGTCTTTCTATCATCTCAGAATTGTTCCAGAATATAAAAGACTTCTTTGAGTTTTTTCAGGAAGTATTATGCTTTATTTTGTCATAGGTTTATACTTGACACGGGTTAAGAGGAGCTTATACAAATACAGAGAGATGAATCTAACTTAGTACTGTTGATCAGCAAGAGGTTAGTTAGCATATTATTTATTTAATTTGTTGATTTATGAATGAATAATGATTGCATCATTTAAACGTTAAATGCTTTATCCATTTTTGTTATATCATTTACAATCTTATTTCTTATTAGTTTGGTAGTTAGAGCACTAGAATAGTTTTGTTTATTTTTAATCTTGTATGGATCCATTATTTTAAAACAATTATTTTCACAAGGCTTTACTTAAACCTTGTAAATTGTAGATACCTTTGTATATAATACCATTGTTAGTTAAGGTAGTTGTAATTAATGGGTCGAATGATAGAATTGTACATTAATAAAGTTCACATCTTTTAGTTAATTTAGAACTCTAGTTGGCTAACGGAGCCATAAAACCCGTCAGGGTAGATCATACCAAACGGCTTGGGTTAAATAGACAACCATGGTCCAGATTTTCCCTTCCCGTTGATGGTGTGTCATAAATGCACGACAACAAATGGTGCTAGAAGGATGGCCTGAAAGTCATTGATGGCACGAGGAGACCGTAGGACTCCCCCAAACAATCGTTCTCCTGTCGTGACACATATTCGCTCAGACCCTAACGTTACACTTGACCCAGCTACTACCTCATAAACTAATCCTGACATTCCCATCGAACCAATGACACCAGTTCCTCAAGGGATTGACGTACAAGAAATTGTTCACGAGTCGATTCTAAGAACTCAAAGTGCTTTGTCCCGAATTAGAAAACCTAATAGACAACTTAATCAACCCCTTGATTTCATCAATCTGCAAGAACAACCTCTTGACATTGGTCTGCCCGGAAACACATTAGGCGGTAATACCACCGATCTTATTGAAGCACTAATCCTTGGTGTTGGGGGATCTGGTATCCCACCATCCCCACCTGGTTCTTTTCCACCCTCTTCGAGATACGAATCCTTGGACGAAGGCAGTTCTTCGTCTGAACGATCTCAACCTTAAACTCCACCAACTCCCATGGAAAACCAAAATAATCCCACCAGATATTGGTTCGATCAAGATGGCATGGCAGTACCTGGACCCCAACACCCATTGCCCAAACATCCAGAAAAGTGGCTACCCAAATTTGACCCAGATTCCAAGCAATTAGCTGAGTATCACATCAAGAAATTTACGTTAGTTGTTACGCTCTGGAGTGTCGAGCATGAGGATGTTGTATGCAGGTTATTCCCCTACACTTTTGAGGGGAATGCCTCAACCTGGTATTTTGCACAACAACCTCAAACCATCGTCTCTTGGGACAAGTTTGAAACCTATTTTCTAGAAAACAATTGGAGATGATAAATCTCCAGAAGTCCTGGTAATGGAACTCTCTAGTATAAAAATGAACTGTAAAGAAAAAGTTAAGGATTTCAACCAGAGATTCCTAACCTTAAAAAATAAAATCCCTGTAGATTTGATGCCTACAGAAAACTTGATTGTTGCATATTATACTAAGTCCCTGCATAACAATATATCCATATGGGTTAAAAGGTCCAAAAAGAACACATTATTAGAAGCCTTTGAGGAGGAAGTCCTTATTGAGAAGGACATTCAGAGCTTAAAATATAGTTTGAATAGTGAGGCTGAAACAACTTCATCGTCTAAAAAGAAAATAGAAATTCTCACTAGACCTCCTCAAACTAAAAATCAACAAGAGACATTAGACTTGGAAAGCTTGCAGAAAGCTTTCCAGAAATTATCCAATCATGTCATAGACTTAAAAAGAACCGTTGAGGAGGCATCTACAAGTAAAGGAGGTTTTAGACCACCTTTTAGGAAACCTTTTCCTCCAAACAGGACAAACCCGACCACATAAGGTCTTAACTTTGAAGGACTACAGTATGCTTTGCAAACAATACTGGAAGCACATGATAACATTGTTTCTACACCTCCTAAAAATCAAGACGACACAGGTGAAGAGGAAACACCCGATGAGGAGGACTCATCTCCTACTGTTTTTGGGCATTTGTCGGACAACATCTTTCAAGAAAATTTTGAAATTGTCCATCCTTATAACACTCGAAGTAAAGCACAAATCAAACTTTCACCCGAAACAAGTAAGAATGTGGTTTCAAAATAGCCAAAGCAAATTGAAACTAGACAAAACCTTGTTGCCCCAGTTTTAGAATATGATTTGGTTGAAGATCTTAAAAAACTAAGGGCAAATATATCAGTTTTTGAATTACTTAAATTTCCTCTTATCCTACAAAAAATGCTCCAAAGTATTGCTGAAAATAATAAAAATAATGACTCTATCAGCAAGAAATCAGCAGAAAGTGACCCAAATAAAACTAAAGATGTCCCCGATAAAAAATCGTCTGAAAATTAGGATAAAAGGGACATATCAGAGAAAACCGTAGGAAATTTAGATAACATTATTTCAGGTATAGCCATAAAAAATCAGCAAAATTCTATTGTCTCTTCACGAAAAAATGTACCTCATTTTTTGCTAACTTTCGAAGTTTTCAACAGAAATGTACATAACTGTATGGTTGATTATGGCGCCTTGTTAAATGTGATTCCTCTATCTGTGTGTCAGAAAATTAACATTGAAGTAAAATCTTCTGATTTAAATATCATTCATATAGATCGAACTAATGTCAAGCGCATTGGTCAACTTAAAAATGTGTTGATAAGGTTGTCATCCAACCCAAAGGTCCACCAAGTAATTGATATTATTGGTGTTGACATTCTGGAAGTTTGTGGTTTATTTTTTAGTAGAGATTGGTCATAGCAGTTACATGGCTATTTTTCTACGGATTGGTCTCATCTATGGCTGGCAGAAAATGTACAGCCTAACAAGATCAGAATAAATAGAGAAAATTACCTCAAGTACATTGTTACAGATTTAAATGATCCCAATGAGCCTTTTACTACTGTTGTAAATACAATTGAGACACAGGGAATGAATACCTTTTTTGGAAATTTCATGACTGAAATATCCTCTATCACCGATCCATAACAACAATTTGAAATATCAGCCTATACTTAGATGGCAACTTTGGGAAGTACACCGAACATTGCTGATGACGAAGAAATCTGGTCCTTGTACTTTGATGGATCTAAATCTCAGGAAGGGATAGGTGTTGGTTGTGTACTAATTGATCCCGAAGGTAATAAAGAATTTATTGCGTGTTGATTAGAATTTGAATGTACTAACAATACAACAGAAAATGAAGCACTTCTGCAGGGACTAAAGAAGGCATTGGACCTCGACGTGCAGAACTTGGTAGTATTCGGTGACTCTGAAATCGTAGTCAAGTAGGTAAGAAACATGATACATTGTTTATCACCGCATTTGAAAAACTACCAAACTGAGGTATGGAGTTTAATGCACAAATTTCTCGCTTTTAATATAAATTCCATTCCTAGGTCGAGTAATTCAGAAGCTAATTTATTAGCTAATGTTACCTCTAAATTATTGCCTGTTGAAGGTCTTTCTCCTAACGCATTCTCGGTTGAATTGTTATTTAGGCCATCGATCCCTGACAACATCACAAATTGGTGAGTGTTTGATGACGATCAACAGATCATCATTTTTTTGCATATGGAAGACACCTCCCAAGATGCAGTAATCGATGAAAGCACCCACAATGAAAATCTTTGAGATTTCACGGTAATATCCAACCCTCGTTCTGCGGAAGTATCATCCGAGTTGGTAAACTCTATCCCCAAATATGTTGTTAGATTAGAGAAATTTTATGATTTACACGCCAAGTTTAGAGGGGTATTCAATTGCAAAACGAATAGTTCCTCATTACTATACGAAACTATAAATTTAGGAATGCAAGATAATCCTCAAAATATCAATCTGGGAAAAGGGTGTTCTAAACAAGAAAAATCAGCATTCATAAAATTGTTCAAAGAATTCAAATATGTGTTTGCTTGGACGTATGATGATCTAAAAACTTTTGATTCAAACATAATGCATCATGTAATTCCCATGAAACCCCAAACCCAACCTTTTCAACAAAAATTGAGAAAATGCATCCTAAATTAGAACCCGCCGTAAAAAAGGAATTGAATAAGTTACTCACTGCCAAGATCATTTTTCCAGTCTGGCGTACTCAATGGGTATCCAACTTAGTCCCAGTAAGGAAGAAAAATGGAGAAATTCGACTTTGTGTTGACTTTCGCAATTTAAACCGAGCCTCTGATAAAGACAATTACCATGTTCCACCAGTGGAACAAATTCTGCAACAAGTATCTGGTTCTGAAAGATTATCCTTATTAGATGGTTTCTTAGGGTATAACCATGTCTTTATGTCTCCATCAAATCAGTTGAAAACCACTTTTTGTACCCCATGGGGAACCTATGCCTATAGGAAAATGCCTTTCGGATTGATCAATGTCGGAGCCACTTTCCAAAGGGCAATGGACATTGCTTTTCATGGCGTTATCAATCAGTCAGTCGTCGTCTACCTAGATGATTTCATTGTCTTTTCGAAGAACAAGAAAGATCACCTGTCTCATCTTAGGGTTGTATTAGAACGATGTCGCAAGTTCGGTATTTCACTCAATCCTAAAACATCAGTCTTTACAATAGAAATAGGGAAATTGCTTGGGTTTATAGTCTCTAAATATGGAATGATAATTGATCCCGAATGAACCCAATCCATTTCCAACCTTCCCCCACCTTCGTCCTAAAAGGCAATGCAATCCTTTTTGGCTAAAATTAATTTTTTCAGACAATTTGTTCCAAGTTTCTTTGAGATGGTTAGACCTCTACAAAATCTGATAAAAAGGGATTTTTTTTACAAATGGGGATCACAAGAGAATCAAGATTTTAATTCCATTAGAAAAGTTATAATCGAAGCACCCTCCTTGATGAGTCCTGATTTCTCCCAGGATTTCACATTGTATACTTATGCATCTAACAGATCTTATGTTGTTGTGCTCACACAGAAAAATGTTGAAAACAACGAGATACCTATTTCATTTATGAGCTCTACCTTTAAAGGAGTAGAGTTAAATTACCCCATGGTAGATTAGTAGGCATACGTTGTCTTCAAAGCAGTTAAACATTTTAGGTCTTACCTTTGAAATCTAGGATAAAAGTCGTTGCTCCATACCCTGTTGTAAGAAATTTGTTAGTGCAGAAAGAGATAGGGGAGAAAAGGGAAAATTGGATGACATCTCTCCAGGAGTATGATCTTGAAATAGTGCTTGCAAAAATTGTTAGAGGTCAAGGCCTTTGTAAATTGGTAGTTGATTCAGTTGAAAAATCAGAAAATCAAATAAATACATCAGTTGCAAATCTACATAAGGAAACACAAATCTATTGTACACAAACTGTGCCTAATTCATGGTATGATAATATCAGATTTTATTTGTTGCCCGGAATTTCTCCTCACAACCTTGACCCGAAAAACAAAAGAGCATTGAGGCTCAATCTACATCTTTTCAATTAATTAATGATATATTATTTCGAAATAATTTTGACGGTGTTTTTCTGCGTTGCCTAGAAAAAGAGGAATATGAAAGGGTGTTAGTTGAACTTCATTTTGACGATGTCGGGGGTCATTTTTGTGGAGATGCAACTGCCCACAAAGTACTTAGGGCTAGCTACTATTGGCCCACCTTGTTTAAGGATTCTCACACTTTGGCCCGCAAATGTATAATCTATCAAAAGACTACAAGACGGGTAAAAAAGGTTGCTTTCCCTTTACAGCATGTCACGGTAGACACACCTTTTCAACAGTGGGTCCTAGATATTATAGGACCAATTAATCCTCCTTCCTCACAGCAACACAAGTACATTCTTACGGCAACATATTATTTTACGAGGTGGTTTGAGACCTTACCATTAAAGGTAGTCAACACGAATCATGTAGTTTCGTTTCTAAACTCTCATATTATCACTCGTTTCGGAATCCCTGAATGTTTAGTGTTCGACAATGCTTCTTATTTTTCTTCCCTGGATATGAATGTATTTGCTTTAGAAAAAGGGATTAAACTAAAATACTCTGCCAGCTATTACCCATAAGGAAACGGTTTGGCCGAATCAACGAATAAAAATCTAATCAATATAATAAAGAGAACAGTGTTGGAAACCACAAAAATTGGCACAATGCATTGTACAAGGCACTTTGGGATGATAGAGTCACTCCAAAAGCTTCCATCGGTAATTCTCCTTTCTTCCTCGTTTGTGGAAGAGAAACTATCCTTCCTCCACATGTCTTGCTCCCTTCTCTGCAATTGTCACAGAAAGTTCAAGAAGAGGAATGTCCCCCTTTAGAGAATCGGATAAACGCTTTATTAAAATTGGAAGAAGTAAGGACACAAGAAAAACAGAAATTGGATCAACATCAGCAATTGTAAAGAGCTGGTTCAATACAAGTTCATCCTCAGAAAGAAATTTTAATGTAGGAGATTTGGTCCTCAAATGGGACAAAGCGCATGAGAATAAAGGAGAACATACCAAGTTTCAAAACCTGTGGCTGGGGCCTTTTGTCATTTCTGAAAAATTGGGTCATAGTTCTTTTCGTTTTCACAACTTAGAGGGATAGCCAAGCACTTTCCCAGTGAATGGCCAGTCTCTCAAGAAATACTTCACCTGAGAAAATCAGATTTACCCCCTTGTAAATATTTTTAGCTTACGTTTTCTTTTGTTTTATTTTTTTATTTTTTTCATTTTGTTTGGTTTTTTGTGTTTCCTTAATGATTATTTATGAATCACCATTCATTATTGAAGGGAATTGGATCTTTCACTAGCGGCAGTTGAGAACAGTTCAATGCATCTGCACATTAAGTTCTAAATTCAAATCAGTTATGGTAAGTCTTTGTCAAATCATTGTTCCCGATTTTTTTTTAAGTCTCAAGGAAATGCGATTATCTTTAAAACTTCTTACGTCGTCCTAGTTCTAATGAGATCAACTCATAGCTTTTACACATTATTTTCATCATAACTATGATCGTTAATGATGTAAACCTATATGTTTCCTTTAGAAGGGTCAATGGCCTGAATTCCTGAAGAAAGAAGGGAGAAGAACTTTCCTTGAGAGAAGAAGTTATGTTTTCCTCCGTAAAAACCCTATTTTGGAGGATTTCTGTGGGCTGGACCATAGTTGGGGTGCGGAAATGCCTGATTTTCGTAGGCTGCACTATAGCTAGGGCGCGGAATTTCCACAGGCTGCACTATAGCTAGGTCGCGGCAGCCTTCATATGTGGGAAAAAGGGGCATTTTCTCGATGCTTCTAGAAAGAGAAGCTTCTATGGTGAGGTGGCCTCCAAATGGTTTGGATCTTACTCGCTTTCATGATTTAGTGGGATCATCCTAACCTCATCACCTTATCCTCTTCAACTTATAAAAGGAGAGGAGCTCTCATGGAGAAAGTTAGTTGAATTTGACTTGATATTGTTAGCTTGGTTAGATTGGCTTTGAGCTTTGCTTTGTCAAGATAGATTGTGAGTAGCTATCAGATCCATGGTCTCAGAATCCTTGGAGCAAGAAGTGTGTCAGAAGCAAGGAATCGTTGGAAGGAACCTTACGACATCAAGGCATCCAGTTGTAATCTCTCTTCCTATTATTAATATAATACAGTGGCATGCTTATTTCCCATAGAATTATCTTTATTTTATTGCATAATTCCTTGGTCGTATGCATAGGTTGTCATTGAATATATTATCTCTGCTTTCACTTTGGTTGGTTTGTGTCTCATTGCAGAATCAATATCACAAGAGCACCAGAGCGAAGCAGGGACAACAAAGACATAAGGAAGTGATATTCAAAGGTATGTCACTCATCCTTTCTTTGATGATAGATTTGATGATTAGAACCTAGGGAAAGCGCCATGTTCTATCTTGTTTTGTTCTAGATCTAGGTGGATCTAGGGAGATTAATTTATGTCTGCATTTACCGATTTATCCAATAACAAAATTGGCGACTCCACTGGGGAAATGAATGTTTTCCTAGTTTTCCTTGTTTTCTTGCTTTGATTGCTTGGTTTCTGTTTTCTGAGTCACTGGAAGATCCAGCTTGACTCTCTGACTGTTAAACTTCACTAGAAAACCTTCTCAATTTTTAATTTTTTCCATTTTTGTTTGATTTCCGCAACCTGCTTTGAGGGACGGTGCAGTAACTTAGGATTTCCACGCCCTACCTATTTTGACCAGTGCAGAAACGTCGCATCCTACCCATATATGGCTCACGAAAATCAGTGATTTCTGCACTGTGCTAGTCTTCCAACCTACAAAAATTGTGAAATTCTTGATTTTTGATGGTTTTCCTTACCCAGACCTTGGATTTGGTTTTGGGGTGAATTTTTGGGTTTGATTATGATTTGTTTACAGTCTACTTGATAGTTTTTGAGCTGCTTTTAGCCATCTTTTCTTTGTTTTCTTTTGAAAGATTTGATATCTTCCTTTGAGTGTCTTTCAGTTACAAAGACTTGTTTTTCTTTAGAATTGTTTAGTGAAAAGAACACTTCTTTTTTCTAAATAACTCACGGTAAATGAGAAACTTTGTTTGGGTTGTTTTTTTCTTTGAAGAGATTTACTATTGCTTTTAGCTATCTTTGAAACAAAAATCTAATTTCTTTCTGTGCATTAGATTGGGGGTCGTGAATCGTGTATTGGTGTACAGTCTATTTGTCTCATTTCTTGAAAATCTTGATATTGGTGAGTTTAGTAAATTTTGGGACATTGTGCATCTGGGAATGATATATGTTTTCTCCTTATTGTAGCATAGCTTTCATCAAAATGAAAAGATTGCATCTTCATCTCTTTGCATAACTTTTGAGTCGGTCAAAACACCATATTGTTCACGCCATTTTCCTCTTGAGTAACAACAGCCATAAAATAAAGCACTTATAAAAAATTGATTAGACATTTTTATACTTTCTAGTAGCAAACCTACATTAGATTAGTTGTAGGGATTTGGAATAGGTGTGAAAGATAACTTCCCAAAGTTGCAAACAAACATAGAATCTTGATTTAGGGAGCGGTTAAATCCACTTTTTACATTTTGTTCTGGGAAGCCCTTCTAACACAAGGGTCAATCACGATGTCGCATTGAGACTGGCAGAGTTACTCACCCTGCTTTGTTGGTCTTGGTGTAGAGGTTGCGTGTATTAGGGGGCTCGCTTGAGAGGTATACCCACAATGATGAGTGGAAGCCTTTCAAATTGATTTCAGGCTAGATACCCTGCCCTTGTGCGTGGATTGGACTGTCGACCGTTTCCCCAGGCATCATTGTAGTGATTGGTAACCTTAGTGGCCTATCTCTTTAAGGTCTTTACACAAGGTGATTGTGGAGGGGCAAGTCTTCACGGTACCTGAAATCGACGTTGGCCAAACTCACTTGAGCTCCTTGGAGGGTATACCCATGTTTATGTGTGGGAGCTTGCACTAGGGTGTAAGTCCTTTAAGCAGGTCGTCAATGTAACTTTTCCACCCGCTCTATCTCAGCCCCTTCTTACTTTGTTCTTGCGACGTTGGATTTCATCACCAACTAGTGTGCTCATTGTGAGAAGGTTTTGTTTGTTTGCTTACTTCCTAGATTTTTAGCATGTTCTGTTTGTTTTCCCTAGTGGACTCTAGATTGGATCTGTTTTCTAATGGCGTCAGTTCCCGAAATGACCAATGAAGGAACCTCTTCTCCAGGGGAACCTTTTGTTTTTCCTTTTTATGGAAACATTGGTTCTCCTCACATCGCTACTTTCATCCTTCCAGGTCTCCAATTGGACTATCGATATGGTTGTTTTCCACTCAGGTAGTCCCGAATGCAGTTAGTGCTTCATTTGTAAGCACTTCCCCCCAAGAACATCAACCTCATTTTGATCCTTCACCTTATTCACCAATAAGATATTATTCACCTTCTTCAATTGCAAGGTCTTCTTCCATTTCATCTTCTTCGTCGAGTGAAATCTCCAAAGCTAGTAACTCGGTGAATAAGGAGAAGAAGAAAAGGAAGAATAAGAAGAAGAAAAATAATCAAGGGTCCAAACTTCTAACCACTGCCAGACAGGTTGGAAAGAAACCAATTACTGTTGATCATGCTGGGAGTGTTGATGATGTCAAGATCACCCAAACAACCCATAAGCCCAAGTACCCTTGCAGGATTTGTAAGGGTAGTCATATTCTTAAGGATTGCCCTGGTCTATCCAAGGCTATAGAAGCATGGTCTACACACCCTCACCAACCCATGTCATCATCCTCTAAACAACATGTTGATGACCCCCCGTCAACTAGTCAAGATATAGTCGGGAAAAAGAAAAGTAGAGCCAAGTTCCTGTGCATGTTATGCAAAGGGAGTCATCTAACTCACCTTTGCCCCCGTATGGACAAAGCCTTGAAATTCCTGGAAGACATGACTATTTCACAGCCTCAACTTCCAGCTGCTTATTGCAATCTTACTCTCAAACCACCTGTAGTTGATGGAATGATCAATCTGTCCCCTTCGTCGGTCAATCCGGTTGATCATGTCGTCAATATGGTCACGTCCTTAGTTCAACCAGTTGACATAGTGGTTGATCTGATCCCACCCTCAGTCAACCCCACTCTCCCTCCAGAGAGTGAAATCCAAGTAGTTGATCCGATCTCTTCCTCAGTCAATCTCACTCTCCCTCTAGAGAGTGAAACTCGAGCGGTTGATCCGTTTCCACCCATCGACCCCATTCTCCCCTTGGAGGATGCAACCCAAGTGGTCAATCTGATCTCACCATCGGTCGATCCTACTCTCCCTCTAGAGAGTAAACCTAATATTTCCCATGTTTTTCTTGTTGATACAGACTCTACCATGCTGGGGGGTATTCCTCCATCTCCCGTGGAACCCCCTCCAAGTAATGAGGCCATCCATTTTGATTGGGGTGTTCTAACTGGACCTCGTCTTCCCTCTCACATTCATTTCCAGATTACAGTGCAAGTTTGTGGTCGGGACGTTCCTCAGACGTTGATAGATGAAGGTGTGCCCGTTAGTATTTTGTCCTCATTTTCTTGGCAAGCTTTGGGTTGTCCTCAACTTGCCCCGGTTACGCAGAATTTGTTAGCTTTTAACAGAAGAACCAACCAACCTTTAGGGACCCTTCCTCGATTTCCTGTAACTTTGGGAGGGAAAACTGTCTTTATTGATGTCATGGTAGTCCAAGACCCCTTGGATTTCGCTTTACTCCTTGGGCGGGATTATGTCTATGCCATGAAAGCTATTGTGTCCACTCTTTTTCATGTGATATATTTCCCTCATGATGGAAGAATTGTGACTATTGATCAACTTTCATTCATCGGTCCTGATTGGATTGCCTCCCTTAGTTGTTCTTATATGCAGACGGTATCACCCCTGCCATAGGTAAATTATGTGGCGTTGTCTCCCATGCCTTCCACTACCGATGACAATGACTTAGATCTGGTAGTTGACATGGTGACCTCTTCAATAGGGTTATTGGAGCCTGATCTCCTTACCCCTGTCACGACCCTCGACATGTGTTCCTTCCAGAGTGTGTTTCTTCCGTCAAATGAATATCTCTTGGAGACCATGACCGCGTTTTGTCCCTTGACATGGTGTCCTTCCAGAGAACTGTCCTCTTGGAAGTCGTGATCAAGAAGAGAGCTTTGAGCAAGATTTTCTGATTTCAAGCTCGTTAAAAAATGAAACCATCTTTGAGCAAGGTTTTTTTATTTCAAGCTCATTAAAAAATGAAACCAGCTTTGAGCAAGGTTTTCTGATTTCAAGCTCGTTAAAAAATGAAACTAGTTCTGGGGATTGAACCTGGATTCTTGAGCAAGGTTTTCTGATTTCAAGCTCGTTAAAAAATGAAACCAACTTTGAGCAAGGTTTTATGATTTCAAGCTTGTTAAAAAATGAAACTAGCTTTGAGCATGGTTTTCTGCTTTCAAGCTCGTTAAAAAATGAAACCAGTTACGAGGATAGTTTTGTGTCTCTGTGAAAACCTCGCTAAAAATGAAACAGAGGTTATGAGCATAGTTCCTGTTTTTGTGTCAAGCTTGTTAGAAAATGAAACAGTGGTCTGGGGATTGAACCTAGATTCTCGAGCATAGTTCATGTTCATGTGTCAAGCTCGTTAAAAAATGAAATAGTTTTCCCCCTCTCTATTTGAGTCAAGTCCTTCGTCTATTATTTGAAGCTGCCTTTCCTCCGCCTTTGCATTTGGACGAAATGAATCTTGGGGGGAAATGCTTCTAGCCTGTAGACTTCATGTTGAAGTTGAGCCACTAGCTTCTTAAGATGGGGGCTAAGTACCAACCATACGTTGGGAAGTCGCAAGCATAGTTTTCTATGGTTCAATCTTGTGTAAAAATAAAACCAACTACCTCAAGCATAGTTTCCTCTGGTTCGAGCTTGTGTAAAAATGAAACCAGGACCAAGCATAGTTTTGTTTTGTTTTAAATCTTACATAAAAATGAAAACAACCCCAAGCTTAGTCTTTGTTCTTTCTCATGCTCGTAAATACATGAGAATAAGTTACCGAGCTTAGTCTTTGTTCTTTCCCGTGCTCATAAATACATGAGAATGTAGCCAAGTATACTTTTATCACTTTTTCGGACTCGTAAAGGTTATACAAAAAATGAACCCATTGGAGTTCCCTTTAAGCTCTTGTCAGACTCTCTAAACATGAAAAGATTGTCGAGCGACCTTTTTCTTTTCACGCTCGAAAAGTATTAGAAGAAAATACTCGATGGGCGGTAGTTTATCACTTTTTCGGTCTCATCGAACTACTTTACGAAAAAATAACTGGGACCGGAGTTTTCTTTAAGTGTTTTTCAGACTCTATAAACATGAAAAACCCCTGAGTTTTATTTCTTTGGACTCGTTAAACAAACATCGAAAGGCCCATATGGGACCGAACCACTCCTTCTTAGGGTTTGTTAAACATACTCCGAGGGACTCGTCTGAAGGATGAGCTTACATCAACAAGCATATGTTATCCTCCTCAAGCTTGCATAAAAATAAAGAGGTACTCGCCAGAAATGGTGGGG
>ML790315.1:217863-241287 GCA_009831015.1 Picea engelmannii | reverse complement strand
TTTCTTGACTGAAATATAAATGTCCAAATTATGATGAAAGTTATCGGTTCTCAAAGAACGAAAAAACAATTCTAAAGATCAATTCTATCATTGCCTGGCTGTGAAATCTTCAGTATCACCCCACTCTCTTGCTATCGTGAAGTTTCTGAAAATTTTATAAACAATTTTAGAGAGTTGGAAGCACTATAATGTGTGGGAATTGTGTGTAAACCCATCGGGATACTGAACAGGTCTGTTGGCAGTGGGTAAATGCACACATGATACCAATACAACTTTGTCGAGGTAATGAACAGGCCTGCTGGCAGCAAAGCAATTTTGGGTTCGAAGATCCTCAGGTATGTTTTTAAATTGATCGGGCATCAAGATATTTTTATCATAGATGGACTACTTTTGGATGGGATCGAAGTACTACAGAGGGTTAAATGACATCCCTGTTGAGGCTATAAACGCCTATTGGTAGCAGTGGCCCTGTCAACGATATTGGAGTTACTTGTATAAATATTGTTACCCCTTTGATCGAAATGAAATGTCGGATTACAATTTTTGGACAAAACTTTATTCAATGGTATGACTGTGTTATTTTTATGAGTTAATGTCAAAATGTTTGATTTGTCTTTTAATTGTTTCTAGTAACTATGCGAGTCATATTTTCCCTGATATAAAGTTCTGGTGATGCAGAGATAACTGCTTCGCCCAGCGTGTCACCATTGTTGGCAGCCAGGTATTCATGTCGATTTTATCAATGTAAAACATCGTCTTAATGGGATAAAAAAAATTGTAGTGACCTCTTTATGTTTGCAAAGACTTCTATCATGTTTTTTTTTTTTTTTAAATAGTTTGATTAGTTGTGTGTTTGATTTCATTTCTTTTAATCTCTCGTTTTTTTCTTGTTCAATTTCATGATTGTTTAAGCATGAAATTGGAACAAGCTCTAGTTTGGACACATCATGCAGTTTATAGAGTTTCCCTTTATGAAATTGGATGAACACCTAAGGGCACCTAACGATCTTAAGAACCTTAAAGGATTTTGAACTTATCATGTTATGGGTTTCTTTCTTACCATTAGCATATGATTCATTCACCTTGGAGGTATGCCTTAGGCATTTTAGTCTTTTGATTTTTTTATTATCACCTACCACATTTTCGATCGCTTATGAAACTAAACTTTGATACAACGTTGGAGTATGAATGCTATCCCATTTTTTTCATATTGTAGTCTCATCATCATTGTATAGCGTTGTCAGCCACGCTCTGAAACATTTACTCCTTCGTCCTTCTGCACAAGCTCGCATCCATTGCCTTGGGTGGTAGTTTTTATTTTTTTGGCTAGGTGGTCATTAGAGGAGCTAGTTCTCAATCACGCTTGTCCTCTGGTTCAGCATCCACTCAGCAACCTAAGTGGTGGCTATGGTGGATTTCTCTCAAAGCCTTAGGTATCAGGTCTCCTCCGAAAATGCAGAGCTTATCCTTTATTTCGTGTGGCTTCAAACACGCTCCCCCTTTCACTACTCATGTTGGTTTTTCATGACCAAACTGATGGCGCCTATGGTGAGGATGGAGTCGAATGGCTCATAGGCCCTCCTCTCACACAACGACGTTGTGGAAAATCTTGTGGCTTTTGGTTGGGTTGGGTTCATAAAACTATTCGAGGGTTTTAACCTCGAGGTCGCTCAAGATTTTTCCCAAACCTTCGATGGTGCTAAAACCAAGATTGAGATTTACAGTTGGAGGTGATTGAGGATTCAATTGTAGAAGCGACGAGATTACCCCAAGAGGGAGCTCGCTGGTTCAAAAACCTCAAATTTGAAGGTGTCCCTTGGCACCTACTAATGGCTTCTAAGAGGTCGCACTACAATGTCAAAGGTACACTGATTGTTTTGTTTAAACCTCGATGGCATGGTTCACTGTTGATACTTAAGTGGTTTGTCACATGCGAGGGTAGATGTGGACTAGTCTTCCTGTTTCATGTCTGTTTGTTGATGGTGTTTTTAGGTTTTTGTTTAAATATGCCATTCTACTTGCTTAAAAGCCTCCAAAAAATGGCCAAAGTTTACCAAAGGTGAAACCTTAATGCATAGTCTAGCTTATTTCATCGCCTGATTCAAATTTTCCTTATTTCACAATTATCAAAAATTGGGGATAGTTGGCAAGATTTCTTGGATAGAAATTGGTTCGCTCTACCTGAAACTGTGATAGACTCACCTCTGTGTTTTGATGTACCCACTAGCCCTTGTCTCTCAACTCCTTATCTAGAAAACCTACATGTCAAATTGCAAGGAAGCCATGTATTTATAACCAAAACCCCTATTGTTTTTCATAAGTCATCCAAAGGAACACACCCAAGGCACGATTTTTTTCCTAAAAAATCCGTAGAAGATGTATTGGATAATTTGAAGGATAAGGTCCTTGATGTTCCTAGTCTTGAGCGTGTTATGGTTGATTCAAATGAAATTAAAATCAAGAAACAGGGTAGATGTAAAAATCAGAAAGTTCTAGATATTGATTTTAAGAATAAAAGATATGGTCGACTCGTATCCAGAATGTTGAGGAATTGACATCACAATCGTGAAAAACCTATCGGTATTGTTGATGTCAACGACCAGATTTCTGAAGATGATACCAATGTCGATGCACCCCAATTCGATTTCGTATCAAATCTTCCTCCTTTCTTAAAGAAACAACAAGGTTTTTCAGGCATTCAACAAGGTTACCCACTATAGATCAGACTCGGCCTTTACCAAATCCTGAACCAATGTATTGTGAGAACTATTTCAACTGGATCAAAAGGTACTATCGATATATTCCTTACCTACAGGCGCAGTTGAATCAAGTGGTCACTCAGAACTCAGTCCTTGAAAGAGAAAATGATGAGCTCAGGGTTTGCATTCGATCGACTTCACACGGAGCCAACAAACGCATTAAGAGATCGGGAAATGTGGTTATTAAAAATTCCACCAATTTCAATACTATTAATAACTCATATTTGTCTGATGCTTCTCTTTCGATTTTCTGAAATGGTAAATAGCTCCTTTGTATTTCACGAATTGATTTTGTTTGGATAAAAAGTAAATTCATTTTGATTTTGTTTTATTTTAGACCAGCTACAGAATCGAAGATTTTGTAGCTTGTCTTTTGAATTATTTATTTTTATTATTGTCTAATTTAGATTTTGTTTTCCTTGTCTCAGGTGAACATCAGATTGATGTGCTACGATTAGTGGAATGAGTCATGGGTTGAACGTTTAGTGGACTAGTAATTTTCATTTTTGAAAAACAATGTTTAATAATGTAACTGTTTTGGATTGAAAGACTTCAACAGAATTATCTTTTTGTTATTTTATTTTAGTAAAAGCTTGTTTTAAAAGATTTGTCTATATCTTGCATGATATGAGGAACAGATTAGAAACTTGTTTAAATAGCACTGCTTACCCAGTGATAGGGGAAATTCCTCCTGGACCATATGATGGACTTATTTTTTTGAAACTATTTGGGAAAACAGTTTGCTCTTTGGCTTTCGTCCTGTGTAGACTGTGCAATGTTTTCATTGTTTTTTCTCATGTAATTTGTAGATGTGAAATTGTATCTGTATCGAACTAGCTTTAGTTTGTTCTGCATGTAATCTTTTATGTCATGTTTTCTTTATGTAGTTCATTATATTTTGGTGCAATTGATATTTGTGACTGTTCACCTATCCAAGCATTTTGAGTTTACATCTAATGTTAGGTAGTTGGCAATATCGTTACTGAGAATTGGAATTTCTTTCATTTTCAATTATTAGAAATTCTAAAGTCACATGATATAAAATCATTTGTCTTTCTGTCATCTCAGAATTGTTCTGGAATATAAAAGACTTCTTTGAGTTTTTCAGGAAGTATTATGCTTGCTTTTGTCATAGGTTTACACTTGACATGGGTTAAGAGGAGCTTATACAAATACAGAGAGATGAATCTAACTTAGTATTGTTGATCAGCGAGAGGTTAGTTAGCGTATTATTTATTTAATTTGTTGATTTATGAATGAATAGTGACAGCATCATTTAAACGTTAAATGCTTTGTCCATTTTCGTTATATCATTTACAATCTTATTCACTTATTGCTTATTAGTTTGGTAGTTAGAGCACTGGAATAGTTTTGTTTATTTTTAATCTTGTATGGATCCATTATTTTAAAACAATTATTTTCACAAGGCTTT
Organism: Picea engelmannii; assembly: GCA_009831015.1. Classification (NCBI taxonomy): domain Eukaryota; kingdom Viridiplantae; phylum Streptophyta; class Pinopsida; order Pinales; family Pinaceae; genus Picea; species Picea engelmannii. Next base: position 237,096 of record ML790315.1, on the reverse strand, counting down.
ACTTAAACCTTGTAAATTGTAGATACCTTTTGTATATAATACCATTGTTAGTTAAGGAAGTTGTAATTAATGGGTCAATTGATAGAATTGTACATATATTTTGTTCACATCTTTTAGTTAATTTAGAAATCTAGTTGGCTAACGGAGCCATAAAACCAGTCAGGGTAGATCATACCAAATGGCTTGGGTTAAATAGACAACCCTGGTCTGGATTGTCCCTTCCCGTTGACGGTGTGTCATAAATGCTTGTCAACAGGTTTCTAGGGGTGTAAACCCTCTTACTCCCTAGAAATCAAACCCTAGTCAAAATTTGTTTCAAGGGTGTAGACACTCCTACTTCTTGAAACAAACCTTGACTTCTCTTAGCTAGGTGAAGAAAAATTGTGAGTTATGGAGGGTGTAAACAATCTACACCTCCTAGGGTTTTTCAAACAAATTATTGAATATACCAAGCAAAATACCATATGATTGCAGGAAATTCACTTACTCGACAAGAAATTGATGAAGAAGACCTTACTCAAGCAAGAAATATCCCACAAGACTTCACCATAATTCTCCAAGAATATAGTGCACTAGTATAAATAACCATTTATCAAGTAGCACCACATTTTTGCACAAGAAAAGAGACACAACAAATCTCCCAAGATGGTCGAAATTTCAGTCCATAGATTATTTTCATTAGTGATGAGTTATGTCCACATGAAAAATAACTTATCTCTATTTATAGAGGAAAACCCAAGTCATGTTTGGCCACATTTACAATTAAATCCTAAAATGTAGGTCAAAACCAAAGTTGCAATGCTTAATTTGAAAAACGTTTTGCTCTTTTTTCCCACATAGGTTATAGAATGATGAAAAATAACAAAATACTAGTAAGCAAGCCCATACAACTCTTCTCCAAGATGGAACGTGTGAAGGTAAGCCTCTAAAGGCTAGGACATCATGCTCCTAAGGTGCCACATCATCCCCAAATCAAGAAAGAAAGTGGGGGTACAACCCCACAACACCAACAAGTGCACTAAACGTGGCCAAACATCCTCCTAAATGTGTGACATCATGTTGCAAAGAGGGACGTTTTGGAATAGGAGGGTGGCGTCATCTCCTGTTCATGGTTCTAAGCCTCATGCATATGCTAGAGACATCATCCAAGGTGCAACACTCATCATCCTAGGCCTCTAATGTGCAGGTCACAACATCCATCCAATGGGATTTCATGACCCTATGAATGTCCAAGTGGCTTAGTCCCTGCATGAATGGCTTTCACCAGGAAAGGTCCGCATAGAATAGAAAATATACCCTCCAAGGGTCCACATGTCATATGAGTCATGCCAAGTAAGCCACATTTAAGAAGATAACCATCCAACCAAGTGCATTAAATCCCCTCTTTTCAAATTAAACAAATGCGCAATGACCTTATAAAATTTTCCAAATTTAGGTATGGGAGGGGTGTCATGGTGCCTTATTGGGTAGGCCAATCCCCAATCTAAGGGATGTTTCCTAAGAATACCCTCTCTATATCATGCAATGAGTATGGGGTGGATTGAGGAAAGGCTCTTGGGAATGGGGTTCTTTGTACATTTTAACCTTGTACAATATTTTACTGCAAACAGATTTTCAATAAAAGAACAGAAAAGATACAATGGAAAATACACACATTACACAGAGATTTTTCCCCTGGAAACCCAAACTGAGAAAACCAGCATATTCTATATGCATTCATAGTGATATACAATATACATATAGGAGCCAGGGACATCCAAAACCCTAACCTAATGACATGTATTAGTCAACAACCCTGATTCCTTAACAGAAAATATAAAACCATCGGCAAAAACCATGTGCCGAAAAACCACCCAACAATGGACATGAAAATCGAGGTGACATGAAAAACGAGGTAAAAATGCAAAAACAAATTCTCAAGGGAACTTCCCCCAAACCCCCTTGCACACCCTATGAAATGTAGAAAACACTAGTGCTAATCGTGCAAATAATATAACACATACCCAACATTCTCCCACTTGTTGTTTTCTTTGCATACAGGGGGTTACAGGGTTACCTAGTCAACAATCCAGGGCAGCAATGCCCATGGATCCTCTACACCAAGAGAACTTATCAGTGCTCATAGATTTTGTCAATGAATCTGAAACATTCTTCAAAGTGTCCACCTTCATCAACAACACTTTCTTTTCTTCAACCATGTCTCTCACAAAGTGATATTGAATATCAATATGTTTTGTCTTTGAATTACAAGTCGGGTTCTTTGCCAGAAAAATTGCACTCTAACTGTCACAATCTATCCTTACATCTTCTTGTACCAACCCAATACCTGAACACAATATTTGTAACCATATTGCTTCCTTACTTGCATGAGCCACTGCCATGTATTCAACTTTTGTAGTTGAAAGTGCCACTATAGCCTGTCTTTTGCTCATCCAATTGATTGCTCCTCCAAAAGGGTTAAACACATACCCACTTGTAGATCTCCTATGATCCAAATCTCCAACCCAAGATACATCCAAAAATCCATGTATGTCCAACACTCTATCCAATCTTGGTCTTCCTTGGTAGAACAATTCATAGCTATCACTGCCACGCAAATACCTAAAAACCCTTTTTACTGTTGTGAAATGATCCTTCCTTGGTTTTGACATATACCTGCATACATCAAACTCCCAACTACACTTGCATATGGAACACGAGACATGTCCTCCTCCTCTTCCTATGTCTTGGTACACTAATCCACAGATAACTTTACACCAACAGGAATAGGGACCTTAACCGGTTTACATTCCTGCATATTAAACCTCTGCAATATTGTCTCGACATATTTTCTCTGATTTAACCAGAGTTTCCTCTTTTTCCGATCTCTTTTAATTTCCATGCCCAAAATGAAATTTGAAGCACCGAGATCCTTCATGTCAAATTTAGAGGACAACTGAGCTTTCACATCCTGGATAATCTCCTTGTTGTCTACTATCAACAACATGCCATCCACATACAAGAAAAAATAAATCAAATGATCACCAATTAATTTAAAATACACATAGTGATCCTCCTTGCTTCTTGTGAAGCCAAGTCCCAGCATATAAGTATCAAATTTTTTATACCACATCCTTGGTGATTGTTTTAAACCATACAGGGACTTTTCCAGCTTGCATACCAGCTCCTTATTTCCCTTCACAACAAAGCCTTATGGTTGCTTATATAGATTTCTTCTTCCAGATCCCCATATAGGAATGTTGTCTTTACATCCATCTGTTCTACTTCAAAATCAAATGCAACAACAACATATAACATAAATATTATAGAAGTTAACTTTGCAACAGGAGAAAAAATCTCACCAAAATCAATTCCCTCAACTTGGGAATAACCCTTTGCTACTAACCGAGCTTTGTATTTCTCCACTTTTCCTTCTGCAGTCAACTTCTTTTTAAATACCCATTTGTTGCCAATGGGTTTTCTTCCAGTTGACAACTCCACTAGATCCCAAGATTCATTCTTATCCAAGACTGCCATTTCTTCATCCATGGCCTTTTTCTAGAGCTTTCCATCCTATGAATCCACTACCTTCTTGACAGTTCTAGGATCATCATCAGTAATAGACAAAGCAAAATTTGAACGGAAATCAGATGGAGTATACCTTTCTAGTCGCCTTCTTTCTCGAACTGATCTCCTCAAAACTGGAGTATGAGGATCTTCTTCTTATGATTCTTGATCTTCTGTAGAGTATGATTCATCATCCTTTAAATCAAATTCTATTTTCTCTGGTTCTTCCTTACTTGGTAGGACTTCTTGTTTAACAACATCCTTCATTTCTCTAAATACCACATCTTGGCTATACACAACCTTCTTACTTTATGGGTTCCAAAGATTATAACCTTTGAGACCATATTTGTACCCAATAAAGATACACTTTTTGGTATTATTATCTAGTTTACTCTTGTTTTCCTTTGGATCATGAACATAGGCCTCAGAGCCAAATACCTTGAGATGTGCGAGAGAAGGTTTCTTACCAGTCCATACGTCTTGTGGAGTCTTTTCATCCAGCGTTGATGAGGGTGATCTGTTGACCAGGTAACATGCAATACCCACTGCCTTTTCCCAGAATTCTTGCCCTAACCCGGCACCACTGAGCATGCACCTTGATTTTTCCATCAGCGTCTTGTTCATCCTTTATACAACTCCATTATGTTGAGGTGTATATGGAATAGTCTTTTTCCTTTCTATACCGCACTTCTTACATAATTCTTCAATTTCATTCCTGCAGAACTCTCTGCCATTATCTGTCCTCAACACCTTAAATTATTTTATTTGTTTGATTCTCAACAAGAGCCTTAAACTCTTTAAACATGTCAAAGACTTCATATTTATTCCTGAGGAAATATATCCAAGTATTCCTCAAGAAGTCATCTCTAAATGAGACATAGTACACATATTTTCCCAATGATGGAACTAACACAGGTCCAAACACATCATTGTGAACTAGCTGTAAAATTCCTTCCACCTTCAATGCACCAAAGGGGAATCTTATCGGGTTATGCTTCCCATATACACAATGTTCACAGAAATCAAAATCCAGAGAGGAGTTATACATGCCTTCAACAATACCTTTACCGTGTATTAGTCGAAGACCCTTCTCTCTGATATGCCCTAGTCTTTGATGCCACATCATAACATTTTCTCCATAGACTGTAGGAGTTATTTCTTCTTCAACTCCAATATCAGGATCAATGGAACTATTACACCCATCACTAATAGTGCTTCCTTGCAACTTATACAAAATTCCAAACCGAACTCCCTTCAACAACACCATTGCTCCTTGAACCATCCTGCAGGATTCCTTTTCAAATATTGTTTTTACCCCTGCATTGCCCATTTTTCTTACAAAAATAAAATTTCTGGCCAATCTTGGGATGTGCAGAACACCAAGTAGTGTTCTAATTTTTCCATCACCTAGGAAAACATTACCTCCATCATACCTTTCCTATTCACATAAGCACTCCCCTTGGGGAGTCATATGAAAGGATGCACCTAAGTCAACCAACCATGCCTCATGATCTGCACGTGTGCTTGAAGAATCCAAGTACACATCCCCTCCTTATTCCTTGGGGGTTTTTTCTTCTGTAGAAGAAGATTCTTCAGATCCTTTCTTTTTCTCAACTTTGGATCTACATTGCTTCTTGTAGTGGCTTTTTTTCCACATCTCCAGCATACCTTTTCAAACTTTTTGGGAGACTTATATCTTCCCTTAGACTTAGATATCCCACTTGAGGACTTAGACATATTTCTTTCCTGGGAGCGTCCTCTTGAAAATAATGCATATGTGCTCTATCCTTCCATGTTCTTCCGTCTCATCTCCTCCGACAACAAGGATGAGACCACTTCATCTAACTTCAAGGCAGTTGTATTACTACCTATGGCCACAACTAGACTATCCCATGAGTCTGGTAAAGAGCACAGTAAACTAATACACTTATCTTCATCTGAAATTTTAATCTCAACGGGTACTAATTGACTTACCACAGTATTAAAGGCATTCAAATTCTCTGCCACTGAATCTCCATCTCTCATCCTCTTGTTATATAGCTTCTTTCTTAGGAATATTTTACTTACTAGGGACTTAGATTGATACAACTTCCCCAACTTATCCCATAAATATTTGGTTGTAGCTTCCTCTGACACATTCAGTAATACTCGATCTGAGAGACACAGTCGAATTGTTCTCTTCGCCTTCCGATCCAACCTTTTCCAGTCATCTGTTGAATTTCATGTAGGTGCAGTACCTGGATCCACTACGATCCATCGATCTCTGTCCACCAACAGATCTTCCATCTTGAGCTTCCATAGCTCCAAACTTTTCCCATTAAACTTCTCGATCTCCATTTTTGAACTGCTCGTCATTTCTTTTCACCTGAAAAATCAATACCACAGATCTCCCACTGTAACAAGGATTATCACAGTCTCGAGCCAAACCCTTGACCGCAAAGGAATCCCACTGAAGCCAACAAATCTCAGATACAAAATGTAGATTTTAACCTTGTACAATATTTTACTGCAAACCAATTTTCAATAAAAGAACAGAAAAGATACAATGGAAAATACACACATTACACAGAGATTTTTCCCCTGGAAACCCAAACCGGGAAAACCAACATATTCTATATTCATTCATAGTGATACATTGTTTACAATACAATATACATATATGAACCAACAACATCGAAAACCCTAACCCAATGACCTGGATTAGTCAACAACCCTAATTCCTTAACCAAAAATAGAAAACCATCGACAAAAACCATGTGTAGAAATTCTTCCCAACAATGGACACGAAAATCGAGGTGACATGAAAAAGAGGCAAAAATGTGACATGTTTCCTGAGGCAAAAAAAATTCTCGGGGGTGATGCCCCCGAACCTTGCATAGGGGGGCTATCTCCCCCCTACATCCCCTGAAAGGGGGGGGGGCTAGCGCGCCCCCCAAACCCCCTTGTGCACCCGGTGCAACGTAGCAGACACAAGAGCTAGTCGTGCAAAGAATATAACACATACCCAACACTCTTGACATATCAAGGGATCATATTGTCTCATTTATGGGTTCCTTTGTGGAGGGTGTGTTGCATCCCTTCATTTGCAATGCAACATTTTTCCAAGCCCTTTATTTTCCTTTCTTTTTTATGGTCCAAACATTGAGTACTGTGTGCAATGGAAAGAAAAAGAGCACCACAATGCCACTTGAAGATAGAATACATTGAGTGCTACGTGCACTGGAAATTAAAGATCACGACAATGCATTACCCCATCAAGCAAGACACTTTTTATTTATTTTCGTTTAAAAGGTCCTTTATTTTTTATAGAGAATTATTTAATGGCTCTAAGGACCTTAGGGAGAGCATCTAGAAGGACAGATTATCAATTTTGATTTTTACAGTGCTAGCTGCAACACCTCTGGGCCTTTATCCTTTTCTTCCCATGAAAAAAGGTACAAACCCTTCTTGGGGTCAATGAACCCAAAAAACCAAAAGGTGAGGAAATAAAGGGGGAGGAGTGTGGAAAGTGGTAAGTATAAGTCAGAATGGTATAATGACCATTCAAGGAGACCCCCCAATAGAAACTATTTTCCTCAGGGTGACCAACTTATTGGGATACCATGACAATCACTAAGGTGAAATATGCAAAAGATATAATTTCCAAGAAATCGTTCCACAATTAAGAAAGGACTCTTTGCAACCTGCTCAAATGCTTCAAATATTATGGTGACACTCACCACGAGGCTGGGATTGTTACCTCACGAAGCAAGACTTGTTGTCTTCTAGGGGCCAGATTGGTGTGGCGAACATTGTTATGTTGTTGACAATCAGTGGTGTTGTGTAGTGGAGAGGAGGGGCTCTATCTGCTCAATGTGGGCTCTACTGGTCATCTAGCCTTCGACAATCCATGTCTGCTACTTGCGAGCCTCGAGACATCATCTCCTTGGTTACCCCTAGGATGGGGGAGTAACATGAACATTATAACTCAAATATCCTTGAACTTGAGAGACGAGCACATTCCAACTCAATCCACTTTTAAAAATTCAAACACTCCGAGCATTTCAATAAAATAAAACAATGCATAAAAAAATTATGGAACTGAAATCGCTGCCAAATTACAATGAATTCCATAGGTTTTAACAAGCTAATCAGTGTGAAGTAGTAATTGTCTCGTGATTCTTGTGATGAGGCTTGTAAATAGTGAAAAGAAATAGAAATGAAACATATGTAACATTTTTTTGTAGAATCTTAATAGTATCCTTAAGCTTGGAATTGAGCCCTCTAAGAAATTATTTATGGAACAAAACTATAAAGGAAGCCTCGACCAATGAAATTATGACAATAATTTACATTAATAACTAAAGACATGAAAATAATTGTGAAGGAAACCTCGACTAAAGAAATTAAGAAAATGATTCAAATCTATAGCTAAATACAGAGGAAAGAACTCTAAAGGATGCTTCAACTAAGAAATTATGAAAATAATTTTCATCAATAACTAAAGAAAGAGTAAAATAACTCTACGTGAAACCTCAACTATCGAAATTCTTGAAACAATTCTCATCCATAACTAAAGACAATTTAAAATAACTGGAAATGAAACATCGACCAATGCAATTATGAAAATCATTCTCCTCTATAGCTAAATGCAAAGGAAAAAAAATACATGTAAATGAAACCTCAACAAATGAAATTGTGAAAAAGATTCCCATCCATAGGTAAATATAGAAAAAAATAATTGTTTATGACAGGGAGGGATCATTTAACTAATTGTGTCCATTGAAATTAACAAGCTAGAAAGAAATCATACAAAAGAAAGATAGATATGAAACTTCCTCGTTGCTTTAACTCTTCATAGTCTGGATCATCATATTAGCTTGGATCGTCTGTGGGCATGTCATATCCATAGAGTGGACAAAGGTTTTTCATATTAAGCCATTGAATGATGCATTTTATATGATAGAGATGTGTACATGGTAGTTCTTTTGCTCCCTCACCTAGAGGTATCATGTCACTGCAGATCGAACAAATTACATCTCCTTGTTCATGTTTGATTACTCAGGTAGCCAAATTCTCTATCGTTGACTTAGTTGTAAGAGGAGGGTCGTGATTCTCATCTTCATATCCATCCAAATATTGAGATTCTTCATTCTCAGTCATAGAGTTGTCTTCTTCACTATTTGTATCGGTCTCTTCATGGATAACAATTTCGTAAAATGTCCATCTTAACTCCAATGTGTTGGACTCCACATCATGGTGAATTTGTTCCCAATTTATATTTCCCCCCAGAATATCAAGTTTTAGAAATTGATGTCGAGGAATATGTGTCAATGTAAGTCAGAGAAGTACAGGTCTACACTTCGAATTATCTTCATTCTCATGCACTTCCACTAGATATGCATTTTTTCATCTTTCTTGAGTAGATCGAGAAGTATTATTTAGTTCTTGCACTAAATTATCAAAAATGGATATATCAATATTTGGATGACTAAATGAAGCAATTTTTTCCCTCCTTCATTATCTATGGAATTCAAACTTTCTCCCACCTGAGTGGTTTTATGTCCTCCTTCATTATCTGCGAAATTCAAACTTTTTCCCACCTAAGTAGTTATATGTCTTCCTTCATTGTCTACAGAATTCAAATTTTCTCCCACCTGAGCGATTTTTTGTCCTCCTTCATTATCTGGGGAATTCAAACTTTCTCCCACCTAAGTTTCCATGAATTCAAAGTACATCCAATGCAATTAGACAGTCACCCCATGTACATTATAAGCAATCATGTAAATCATTATGTGGTTTTGAAGGGCCATCTAAGAAACCTATTGGAGTTCGTCATAATCATGATTGTCTGGAGACAGATTGGAAATCCCAATTCATTTCATATTCCAAAGGAGGACCATAAATCATGTCCTATAATCATCCATCTACCTTTGGTTGAGATCACTTAGAGAAAATGCATGGTCGCAATAGAAATCACCCCAAAGACCGATCAAATAACCGCATTTAATGCATTGAATTCGTGTACCATTTATTCCTTCAGTTTCATGTGGAGATTCTTCCATCTTATTCTTTCAGTTTCATGTGGGGCGGAAACCAACTAAATTCGGCTCCTAAAAGAATCGTTGGGAACCGCGAACCACCTTATGAACTACTATGAATGAATTCCCTAGCCGGCGTGATCAACAAATTAGTGAGATTGGACCAACCATCACTTATTAACTGATACCGGTTAACCCTACCGCCATTACTCAATATATCGAGAAAGCTCACCTACCCCTCTTCCATCTTATTCCTTCAGTTTCATGTTGAGCTTCTTCTATGTTGAAGAACCTTTAAAATATAAACAACCTTCAAAAACATATTCTTGTTATTAATTATTAAAATATTTAATGACAAGTTATGGAGGGTATTTTCTTTTATATATACCTAAAAGTATATTTATTTTCATATATTTTATACTTAAAAGTTATTTATCGAGCGTAGTTCATTTTTGTCTTTTAAGTCTTTCCAAGATTAAATGACTAATTTCAAGAGGAAGAGTGTCTATAATGACCTTGTAAATGTATGCTTCCTCACAATATCACAAGTCAGGATTCAACAAAATATTAAAAGTGATATTGTGGATTTTATTATTTGCATTTTTTTAAGGGTATAATGGAATGTTTTATATTTGCATTGTATGTATTCATAATTTTCTATTCGATTTTATAACATATTTTATGGAAAAAATTTAGGTGTTTTTTAACATTTAGAGGATGATATTAAAGGTAAATATTAGATTCTTCTAAATACAAGATCAAGTCAATAATTCATGAAAAAATTATATATAACTTAACAACAATTATTTTACTAGGAACAACAACCCAAGTGAAGAGGGTCATAATTATTTCTCACATATAGCTTTATATAAATCCCACATATTTAAAATAATATTCTATATCTTAATTCCATATAGTTTTAGTTTGAAAAAATATATCATACTCTATTATACAAAGTATTTAACTATTTATGTTGCATGAAGTAGTGGACAAAATGGAGTGGTTGTTCATTCCCAAAATAGAGAAAAGATAGAGCTAGAGAGCTTCAATGAGTATGAATTCAACTATACAAGAAGAAGAAGCCAAAAGAGATTAGTAATCATTTTGTCAATAAATTCAAAGAATGGCACAATGAAATTGTTGAAAGTGATTTCACAACCATGAACTACAAATGATTTCTTAGGAAGCATGGATATATGGGGATGTGATCTACTCAGTGGATGGCATAAAACTAGAAAAATAAATACTTGGTAGAAAATTACTTTCACACACCTAAGGGTGGGTGCAAGCTAATGATGGTCTCTCATGATGCATTAGTGGCAATGCAAACATGAAAAAACAACAACTTGTTAACTTGGAGGGATTATTCAAGGTACTTTTACAATGAATTTGAATACGGTGTAAAAAAATTAAATGTCAAAAATTTAATGATATTTTCGAATACATAATTTATATTTATATGAATTGTGAATAACTATGTGAAATTTGAGTTTTTCTAACAGTGGTATGTTATTTTTCAAGCAAAATATAAGGTATATCTATTGGTTAGTGCAATTGTTGAGTAACTTAACAATGGAATTTCCTTAAAAAAAATTGCATAATTGTAGACAACCCATTGTTCTAGTGCGATGTATTTTTTCAAATTTATAATATTAATTTTATATTTTTTTTTAAATTATGAAAGTCAATATATCCTTGAAATTACAAGGCCTTCGGTTAGTGCAGGCTATGCGGGTCTTAACATTCTCAAACATTTTTTATTTATTTTATATTGTAGATATCGGTCTCTTCTAGTGCAACGTATAACTTGTTTTTAAAATGGTTAAGTTTATAAAAAGTTATAGCATGTATGTATTTTAGGATTCTGATATATGTCAAGACAAAAATAGATTAAAAATGGTAAACAATATTAACTTTCTAATATATATATATATATATATATATATATATATATATATATATATATATATATATAATGTGCATAGATGACTYTATCTATGTTTGTAGTTTAATTGACAATGGATTTGTGTAGCCTATAGAAAAATAATGTCAAAAATAGAGATATTGAGAGGTATTAATAAAAATGGAGGTTTTTATGTATTTGCATACCAAACTACTAGGTTTTTCATCCTGAACCAAAATCCGAGGAAACTAACTTAAAAAACGCGTATGCTAGAGTTGTCATTCCCACCCTAAAAAAAAAAAAAATGGAACTAACACTAACAGGCATGTGCTCATCCCCGGATGGGGTGACACGCAGCACCGCGGCGATGACACCAAGATTAGCACTTAGTTCTGGTTTAATTGTTGATGGACGCCACCCACACATCAGCATTTACGATGGTGGACGGCCATAGCAGAGGCCATGTGACGGAGGGACTCCTCCCTCGCGCGACCATTAACACCCCCTGCGCACTTGGATTCATAGAGGATATGGAAGGACGGAGGTCTCTACGGTTTGGTTATGAGTTTTCTTTTGAGCCCGAGCAGAGAGGGAAGGCTCCTGTTGCGGCTATGCTCTGGTTGTTTACCACCTTTTCTCTGTACTCTGAGAAGAATTTCCAGGGCTGGTGGTTTCTTTGTGTGCCATGACAGAGTCGGTTTGCCTGTGCTCCGCACCTGCAACCGCTCTCGTCCTGGACTTTTAGCTCAGCTCTGCAATCAATTGGCATTTGCTTGGGCACAATTGCTAGAAAGCGAGGAAGGCCTCGCTGGGGCTCAGCATGGGATGCACACAGAGCGCAGAGGCGACGGAAGGAGCGACTTGAACGTGCTATGGCTTTGGCGTCTTCCATTCTCAGGAAGAAGGCTCGAGCTGAGAGGAGGGCGTTGCTCGACACTATAGCAGAACAGGGAGCTGGTTGCAGTAGGGTAGACATGGCTTTCACGCAGAGTGACAAGAAGGAGGCCGAAACTGCGATTATGTTTCCAATTTGCGTCGTGGAGGAGGACCTGTCAATTGGGGATCCGCTGTGTGTTGAGAAGCCCCGCGCCATGGAGACGTCTAGCAGGGAGGGCACCATATCCATCTCGGCTAGGGAAGACGACTTCCCTGGCTGCATTGTAGAAGAAATCCATTGGTCGGGTGACTTGCAAGCAACAGATGCCAAGAAGAATGTGAATGCAGAGACAGAAGCGATGCAGAGGGAGCTCGCGGTTGGCATTGGTGAGGCATTGGAACTGAAGATTGCTCCTCCTAGTGGCTTGGGTGGTGGAAGGCATGGTTATCTCCTCAGTGACGAGCACCTGGCCTTGGTGTTCGAGCTCTGAGGCCACATGTCGGACCTGGAACATAGGGCCCTCCTCATGGGCCAGCACATGGACCTGCTCTTCGATGCATTCCCGGGGCTCCAGCTCAGCAGAAGTGCCCCCTGTGCGCGCAGGCTTTTGCCATTTCGGAGGGGACCACTTGGCAAACTGGAGGAAGCGACACGTCACCGGGTGCCTAGGTTCTTATGATTTCCTGGTTTTTAGTTTTATTATGTAACTGTTTTAGGTTTATCTGGACCACTGGCATCTGTCTTGGTTTCCTCCGGGCAGGACAGATGTCTCTTTTCTTTATGTATTATCGTATAACTACTATTTGCCTCCCACTTATGCTGGTTTCCGGATACCGACAGCATTTTTGGTGACTGTAGCCATTACTCTGTATATTTTGCCAAAGTTTTGTGCTAATCTAATATAGCAGGTACTACTCCTTTTTATTTTAAAAAAAAAAAAAACACGCATGTGCTCATAAGAATGCACACACGCTCCTAAGAATGCACATGCACTCTAGGAACTCACATGTGCTATAAGAATGTGCATGCGCTCTAAGAAAACATGTGCACTCTTATGCCTAATTTTCAATCTCTCTCCCCCGGCCTCCTCTCCTCCTCTCTTCCTCTCTCTCTCTCTCTCTCTCTCTCTCTCTCTCCCTGCATGCTAATATCATCTTTGGGTCTTTCCCCTTAGCACTCTTGCCTCTCCTCTTTCTTTCTCCCTTCAAACCATCACTTACAGACTCTTAGAGTAGGGCTAATATAACAAATTTCACTAGTTGAAGAATAAAAGAGGCTACAATTGAGATCTAATATTGGCTTCCAAATATCATAGAATATTCCCCAAATTGTGAGTGTTAAATTTAGAGTTGTTATTAGGTTATCAATGCATTTCCAAAATAACAACATAAAGAGGATCACTGAAAGAAACACAATCACAAGGTACACAACATTTTATCCTGGGAAACCTTCATGGAGGAGAAAACCCAGCAAAAACTTCCTCAATAATAAATTGTCAATACAAAGTCAAGACTAAGACAAAACCACCAAGAATAATCTAGGACTGATCATACACCTCTCTTCTCCTTATTGCAACTGCAACTTCCTTCAAATATGCGCACTAGAAGTGTGAGTGAGTGAGTGAACAAATGAGGCACCATCCTCACTTGTAAATACTAGTGAGGAGGTGCTAGGGTTATTTCTCTTTACTTAGTAGGGACGACTTCTTCCAAGAGTGGTTAAAACCACTTTATAAACCCTAGGGGCTGACTTTACAAATACCACCATATAAATATGGTTTGACTAATCCACAAAAGGGGATTTTGTCTTACACAAGACCCGACATGATCAATCCACAAAAGGGGATTTGATCTATAAGATAATAACTCAAATACAATTAGAATGTTCTTTGAAGTTACAATATTTCAACACTCCCCCTTAACAAGAAGGGTATTCTATTGACATAACCTAATACAACATCATCAAGAGAGAGAGAGGGTAGCAATATCATCAGCATCTGGAACACTAACTAACATATCTACAAATCATCGAAAGTTTTTCTCATCATCAATATCATCATCATTCACAGCATGGAGCTAGAGTAGCATCATCATCATCATCATTTGTATGAATTTGAAACATCGACATCAATTAGCATAACACTAAAGCAATAATATCACCAACCCGAGGCTGGTACACCATCATCAACAACATGAGGATGATACAACAACATTATCAATAGCACGAGACTGAAACAACAACATAATTAGCATGATGTTGAGACAACAACATCATCATCATATGGCAACAGAATGAGGCAGGTGCAATAACAAGATTCTTTGGTACTCTGACAGACCATCCTTACCAGATCTTCGGGATCTACCCAGGAATCATAAGATTCCCTAGGATATAAAATACTAACAAGTTTCCATGTGGTACTCTGACAGACTGTCCTTACTAGACCTTTGGGATCTGCCCAGGAATCAAAATATTCCCTAGGATATAAAATCTTAACGAATCTAACACTTATGACCACAACTGGCATATACATGCACAGGTACTCTGACAGACCGTCTTTACCGAACCTTCGGGATCTGTCCAGGGATGATCAATCCCCTAGGATATAAAATCCTAACAGAGCTACCCGTTGTTGGTCAGGATACCAAAGTATCATCAACATCACTCCCCATTTTGAGGGAAGTCCTTTCGAACAACACCAATCTTGTCTCAAAAGTACTCAAACTTCACATGATATAGAGGCTTGGTCAACACATCTGCAACCTGCTCATCTGTGCCAACATATCGGAGCTTTACAGCTCCCCTCTGCACCATATCATGAATGTAGTGATATTGTATCTCTATGTGCTTCGACTTATCAAGAAACATTGGGTTCTTTGTCATCTTTATGAAACTATGGTTATCACATAGAATCACGGTGGCTTCCATCTCCAGATTGAATAGACATGTCAACAAATTCTGAAGCCATATGGATTCACAACTGGTGGAACATACAACAATGTATTATGCTTCTTCCATGTTGAGAGCAATACTAGATTGCTTCCTTCTTTGCCATGAATTCATGGTTGACCCTAGATTGAAACAATATCCTGAAGTGATCTTTCTATCAGAAGCACTTCCATATCAATCTGAATCAGTATAGCCATACAGTTTGAATTCATGATCTCCAGTATAATAGAGACCATAATCCAACGTACCCTTAAGGTATCTCATCACATGCTTTGCAGCTACAAGGTGAACACGTCTGGTCTCTACCAAATACTGACTCAAGGTGTCCACAACAAAGCATATATTTGACCTGGTATTTTTCAGATACATCAACAAACCAATGATCTGTCTATATAGAGTAGCATCAACCAATTCTGACGAAGTATCAACTAGGAGCTTCAACTTTGTTTCCATGGATGTGTTCATGGATTTACATTCCAACATGTCAAACCTCTTTAGTATTTCAACTGCACACTTCCCTTGCTTAAGGAAGATCTTATCTTGGCTCTGCTAAACTTCAAGACCTAATAAATAATGCATTAGGCCTAGGTCTTTCATCTAAAATTCTGCAGTGAGCTTCTTCTTACAATCTGTGAAGAGATTTTCTTCTCCTGTTAAGAATAAGGCATCCACATACAATAGCAATATAATTGGCTCATCATTCATAACCTTGAAGTAAAGGTTAGAATCATCTTTACTCTTAGTAAATCCCAAGCTCGTCAGGAAACTATCAATTCTACCATACCATGCTTTAGGAGCTTGCTTCAACCCGTACAGAGCTTTCTTCAACCTGCAAACATGAGCCTTTCTATTTTCAACTTCAAACCATTGTGTTTGTTCTATATACACTTATTCTTCAATAACACCATTTAAGAAGGTTGTTTTCACATCCATCTGGTGTAACTTCCACTTCATTTTGGATGCAAGAGCTATGATGGTTATGATAGAAGTGTATCTGGCTACAGGAGAAAATGTCTCTTCATAATCAATACCTTCCTTTTGAGAAAAACCACGAGCCACAATTATTGCTTTATGTTTTTCAATACTTTCGTATGTTGCATGTTTTATCTTGTATATCCATTTGGAAGATACCACATCTTTGTTCTTTGGTCTGGGAACTACTTCCCATACATCATTCTTTATAATGGAATCGTATTCTTTGTCATGGCATCCACCCATTCTTTCTTCTAAATGGATTCTTCAAAGCAAGAGGGTTCCTTTTCTATGAGATCACACATCAGAGCCATATAACTGCAGAATGGATTAGGTTTCTTGCTTTGTCTCATGGTTCCTTCTGGGGCACCATACTTCTTTGCATCTTGAATAAGTTCCCTTGCCCAAGCTGGCTTTCTCTTGTGAGAGATCGTCAGCTGGAGAGGTTCTTAAGATTCTATCATATCATGATCTTCTGGAATCTCATCATCAAGAGTAATTGTAACTTCCTTCACTAGTTCTGCAACTATGGGAGCTACATGTTCTTCTTCATATACCTCTTCAAGCTGCCATTTCCTTGATCTCTTGAGTGTTGCATCTTCATCAAAGGTTACATCTCTGTTGATCTCAATATGATGGTAACATGGTATGTAAAGTTTGAAGGCCTTAGAGACCTCACAGTATCCAACAAATATTCCCTTCATTCCTGAAGGGTCCAACTTAGTTCTCCTTTCTTTTGGAATGTGTATAAACATTGGACAACCAAATATTTCTAGATGTCTTACTTCTAGCTTCTTTCTGGAGAACATTTCTTCAGGCGTTTTGAATCCAAGTTCACTATGGGATAGTTTGTTTTGGAGATAAAGTGTTGTTCTTGTTTCTTCATCCCATAAGTGCATTGGAAGATCTTGATCGTGAATCATAGTCTTCACTTCTTCCATAATTGTTCTATTCTTTCTTTCTACTACACCATTTTGTTGAGGATTATAGGGAGTGGTGAGCTCCCTCTTAATCTTGGCATCTCTGAAAAAGCTTCAAAATTCATTGGAGGTATACTCTCCTCCATTATCTGACATGAGTATCTTGATTTTTCTTTTGGAGAGGTTTTCTACCAAGACTTTGAATTCCTTTAACTTTCTGAGTACTTCATCTTTTGATTTCAAGAAATAAAACCAAGTCTTACAAGAGTAATCATCAATAAATGATACATAGTATACATAACCGCTTAGAGAGGTTGATGGAATTGGACCGCATACATCTGAGTGGATGAGCTCCAAGATTCCTTCTACTTTATTGTCACTTTTTGGGAAAGGATTATTTATGTTCTTTCCTTGTGCACATCCTTTGCATACACCTGCATGATCAACCTTAAATTCTGGAAAACTTGTCACTACCTTGCTTACATATGGTAAGGATTTGTAGTTGATGTGAGCTATTCTTCTATGCCAAATTTCACAAGGACTCTTAGTGGAGTGAGTCAAGGTTGCATTTGAGTGACCTTTAACTTGTACAAACCACCTTCTTCTGTTCCAATAACAATTTCTTCTTTTATGGTTTTTCCTTTAGGCCACATAATAACTTCACCATCTATGAATGCAACCCTAATACCTTTCTTATCTAAAGTTGAGATATAAAGTAAGTTCTTTGTCAAACCTGGTACATAAAGTACATTCTTAATTCTCATCAGAGTCCCTAAATCAAGTTTGTAGGTGGATTCTCCCATTCCTTTGATAGGGTACTGATAATCATCTCCGAGTGAAACTTTATGGGGAAATTCCTTTTCTATAAGGCTAGAGAGAATGTCTTTCTGTCATGTCATGTTCTTAGAGGCATCATTGTCTATGAGCCAAGTATCCTCTCCAGGTGTCACAGATCCTAAGAAGGCGGATAAAAAAACATAATCTTCAATCTCTTCTTTAGTCAACTTTGTGGGTGGCTCATCATCTTCAACTGCATGGGCATGATGTATTTCGTTATTTCTCTTCTTTTATTCTTCCCTTATGGTAGGAAAATTCTTGGCAGTGTGTCCCATCTTATCACAATGATAACATTGATAAGAGGAGAAATCTTTTTCTTTTATTTGACCCTTATGATATTTATGGAATCTCCTTGGAGGGTGAGATTCTTTATGGAAGTGGGTGAATCTCTTTGGGGAGTGAAATTATTGATGAAGGTGGGTCTCCTTTTGGAAATGAGACCTTTTCTTTCCTCCTTTAGCATGAATAGCTAGGGATTGATCTTCATCCCTTAATAGTACAACTTCTCGGTTGGCCACTCTTGTTTCTTCTTGAACACATTCTTCTCATAGACTGTCAAATTGGAGTTTATGTTTTCTTGCACAAATAGTTTGGATGAAGGAATTCCAAGGTATTATGAGACCATTAATAGTTGTCATGATGAGTTCATCTTCATCCAAGTTGTCTCCAATTGCTTCTAACTATTCATTGAAATGAGTAACCCTAGAGAAATAATCTTGAATTGTTTCTCCTTTCTGCATCTTTGTATTCTTGAGTTGGGTTCTCAAGTTCATCTTTCGATTGATGTTATTTCCTTCATCCATTATAGTTAGGGCATTGTTGAGATCAATTCCCGCTTCTGAAATTTCCCTCCCCTTTTCTATTTTCCCAACTTATTTTCTCCCCTTCTTTTCCCTCTTCTATACTTACCCAATTTCCCCTTTTCCTTTTTCCCTTCTATTCTCCCTTTCTAGTTTTATACTTAGTCATTTTTTCAGAACGACGGGTTCTCGGGTTAGAAGACTCGTGAATCCTCATCTCCAAGTATCTCATTTCTCCAATGTTGAGTCTGTCCGACCACCACATTATCCTATACTTAGTCGTTTTTGCAATCGCGGGTTCCTGGGTTGGCGGGGTCAAACTCTCACATCCCATGTTCTGTGATATACATTTTGCATCCAAAAGATCCACGATATACATTTTGACCCCTGGACTCCCCAAGCTTCCAAGTAT
>ML790315.1:159255-176946 GCA_009831015.1 Picea engelmannii | reverse complement strand
TAAGACATAAACAAAGGAAAATAAGATTATTATGTTGTCGGAAGCTCGGAGGTAGTATATAGCAATGAGTTAGCATTGATTTTCATATTAGTTTTATGTTGACTTAAAAAATGTGTATAAATTTTAATGTTGAATCTAACAAATAAAAAAAATTATTTTTCAATATAACAAAATTAGTATTTTTATGACCTCTCATTGGTCAATAAATTGATAGTGTTATTGCAATCTTCACTTCATTCGAGATTTGAAATTAATTTTGACATTACTATATATGAGTGTCGCTTTCTTATAAGGTACAACTCTATTGATAAAATAATTTTATAACAAATATAAAATAAAAACCATACATATGTTCATATTAAATTAGCTCCCTTTCACAACTCCCAAAACACATTGAATGGAGACACTTTACCCATCAATTCTATATAAACCAAGTCACATGAAATGAATCCATTGACCTATGAAATAAGACTCTTTTTATTATTTTATTTTCTTATTTTTCCAAATGTGTAGTTATGAAACCATTTTTAATTCTTTTGGTAAGTTACCATTGACCTATGAAATAAGACTTTTTTATTTTATTTTCTTTTCTTATTTTTCCAAATGTATAGTTATGAAACCATTTTTAATTCTTTTGGTAAGTTAATTGATAGCTATCGGGTTATAAACCCAATGGATCTGGTGGCAGGCTTGTTCGGGCAGCTTGCTGGCATTGGTGGGGCGAACTCCCATTCATTTTTTTGGCAAAGGTGATTTGGCATACGGTTAAAATTTTTAGGACAATCTCTACGAACGCAAAACCTCCACTATATACTAAAAACTGCTATTCAAAAAACCAGCTGCTTATGGAGACATGTGATAGAAAAGCTGGGCTCTAAAATAAATTTAGGTTTTTTTGAAATGACATATTTTAATTATAGGAACGAGCTAAAGCACTCGCACACCCTCTAAGGGGTATGGAAAACCTCAAAGACAAAAGAAACTCGGTAAGTTTACATAAATTTAAGTAGAAAAATTATTATCTTCAGAGGCAATATATCACAGCCTGTTGCACTTGTTCGAAAGATTATAAATCGGAAGAACAAACTGATCTAACAATCTAACAATATCGGGATTAACAATAGTTATGGAGCCATTAACTAAAGTCTGCCAGAAATGACAAGTTACTCCAAATTTTTAAAATAACCGATCGAGGACAGCTGTTAACACCGAGTACCCCAAGATTAGTACTAGATAGATAATTTTTAAAGGAGTAAGGATCATAATCCTTCCGCCACGTCAGGGGGTCACATAAGGATTTAATATCTATTCGATGGCTAAGTGAGATATTATTTGATACAAAAAAATTTAGTGTAAGTAAATATATTGAGATGAGTATTAAGACTTCATGAATTAGACATATATACAAGTTAATACTTAGACTCAAACATAGGTTTATGAAAACTTTTCTACTCTATTGCTAAAGGGTTATCTACTATGTGTGTACCTCCATTCTCTTAGGATATTATGCCTTTTATCTCCTTTCCAACTTTAGGGAGGAGATTCCCTAGGCACTCCTTTTTTTTNTCAAACATAGGTTTATGAAAACTTTTCTACTCTATTGCTAAAGGGTTATCTACTATGTGTGTACCTCCATTCTCTTAGGATATTATGCCTTTTATCTCCTTTCCAACTTTAGGGAGGAGATTCCCTAGGCACTCCTTTTTTTTGTTAGATTTATTTGTAGATGTACTTCAAGACCCGTACATAAGAAAACATTTAACCCCTTACTCTTTTCTTTGGAGAGATTAAAACATCTACACATAATCAAATATTGGAAGTACATCAACAAATCAAAATCCAATGTCAAGGAAGCAATATTGACATCCATCCAAATAAACAATGAATTTTGGGGAATGGAAAATAGCAAGATTCTTGTTAATTAAGAGAGCATGAGTATAACAATATGCCTTTCTATTTTTGAATGTTGGTAATCTTCAAACCAAGTTCTTTGACTAGTTCATTCCTCTTTGAAAGATCTCTTCCAAGCTAAAGTCAATTTCGATCCAAAACTCTTCTTTCCTCAAGATTCAATATACAGATATTGAGGGAGGCTAAGAGTGCATAACTACAACACTCACAAGATGGGTAATGGATCAACAAACTAATAACACAACTTTGAAAAATATGGAGATGGAAATCATGGGGGAGTTTTCTTTCTTTTAGGCCATTGGAGAGGCAATAAAGCATGACAATCGGTAACTTCCTCCATGGGTATGTGTCGGTTAGGTCTTCTTGGAGTTGTCACTTCAATTGTTTTTGTTATTGAGCTTTTTGACACACATTCCTATGAAACCATGTGCCTTTTCTTCAAGTTTATTACAAGACCACGACTTTTTAGGACACATGCACAAATGTCTGCATGCATCGAAGGATTACTAGCAATCTTCCATTTTCTAGTTTTTTCAATGTGAAACATGCCATTTTCCCCATTAATGCTTCCTTTTGGGATTTGGCAAGTATTGACCTTAGAAAATGCCTTAGAAGTGGACCTCTTGATGTTGTTTCATAAGAAATGTGGTTTCGTCGTGTGATGGCTAAAACCACCAATAACAAATTGTAGGTCTTGAAGTGAATCCACTTTGTTAATTGTAGCTTCTCTTGCACACAAGCAAACATACAAGATCTTACTCTTTCTTTGGAAAGATTAAAAACTCTGCAAATAATCAAATATTGAAATTACCTCAACAAATCAAAATCCAATGTCAAGGAAGCAATATTGACACATCCATCTGAACAATCAATTTTTGGGGAAAGGGAAACAATATAATTCTTATTAAATCAAGGACAACATGAGTAGAATAATATAGCTCTCTATGATTGATGGTAATCTCTAAACCAAACTCCTCAATCATTTAATTTCTCTTCAAAAGATTTCTTCCAAGATGAAAGCAATAACAATCCAAAACTCTTATTTTCTCAAGACTATACAAAGGGATTGAGGGAGGCTAAGAGTACATACGAGAAACACTCAGAAGATGGGTAATGGATCAACAAACTAACAACATAACTTTGAAAACTTTGGAGATGGAGGTCACAGGGGAGAGTGTTTTCTTTTATAAGCCATTGGAGACGTAATAAAGCATGACACTTGGTGATTTCCTTCATGGGTATGTGTTAGTTAGTTCTTGTAGTCACCACTTTTGTTTCCATTATGGATCTTTTTGACATGTGTTTCTATGTAGCCACTTTTATTTTTCTTCGAGTTTATTACGAGATCACAAGTTTTCAAGACACATATGCAAAGTTTCACGTGTATCGAAGGATTACTCACTTTCTTCCCTTTTTTGTCTTTTTCTATTGGAAACATGTGATTTTTGCCATTAATGCTTCCTTTCAGGGTTTTTGGCACATATTTAACTTGGCAAATGGCTTAGGAGTGAGACCACTTCATGATGTTTCATAACAAATGTTGTTTCGTAATGTGAGGGATAAAACCACTAATAACAAGGTTGTATTTGGGCCCAACCTTGATCCATTAACAAGTTTGGTGCGCCCCTATGGCTAAGGCGAAATAATTGAGTCTTGGCCATTTGCAACTTGGACACAAAGGCCCCACAAAAGATTTTCAAGTAGTGCACAATGTCATCCAATGTTTCTTTCTCTTCTAAAATCATCCACAAAATGTTGATCCATTAGTTGTCCATCATCAAGGAAAGGAGAGGGATACCTTTCATTTAGGTGAGTGCCAATCTATTTTGGAGAAGGTAACTAAGAGATTTTGTTGCCATTACATAGATGAAAGGTTTTGTTATCGTGCAAACTGTAGGTTGGGCAAAGCTCGACCCAATCCATGAGATGGTGATAATTGTGGGAGAGTCTACCCACTGTCACCTTAGATAAACCCTCCCCTCGCTTTAGTGAAGGATAAATCCAACACAAGGGAGGAATCTCGAGTGACCCTAGGGGGAAATGATATGGAAAGCGAGGTTGTGGAAGTGAATCCCCTATAGGTCAAGTTGTAGAGAGATGGAAGGCTTGGGATGAAGTCTCGTCGATAAGGGAAGGTTGCCAAGAAGTAATGTACCTGAAGAAGATAGTTGTACATGCCCGAGGCACAAGAAAAGACGAGCATACAAGCCTAAATATTAAGTGGACAAGCAAGTTAAGATTTTTTTCCCAAACTATTGCAGTAAACAAGAATATACATCAGCAAGAAACAAATCCAATTACTGCAGATAAGACCACACAAGGCATCAAAGATTTATTGAGAAATGAAGCATAAAACAAGTGGATTAGTTCCCAATACTTTAATGCAAGCTTTAGTGGTATTATAGGGTTTTTGTATGATGTTATTGCATAGATATTATAACAACCTTATGGCTGTAGCAAAATATTTCCACAACAGAAAATTCCAACCACCAAAAATTACAAGTAAACCACCCAAAAGATGCTCAATGACAAGTAGATTATTATGGCAGCTTTCTAGCAAATTCTGACCGTTGAAAAGAGAGCAAAAGTAAAAGTTTGAGAGAAATTTGCAACAGCCCTAATGGATGTAGATTTAATTTTATGAAAACTGTAATATATCCTTAGCCAAAGAGAACGCCCTAGTGGCTCAAACAAGCTAATAGAGCAAAGAATTGATTCCACTTTAAACAACTTGAAAATCTCGTAAAATCATGTTATCCAATGCAAGCAATTTTATTTCTCCAATGCAAAAAATCAGATTAGTGCCTTTTAAAATATGGGTAAATGGAGTCTTGGATATAAGAGTTGGATATACAATATCCCTAGGGGTGTAAACCCTTTTACTCCCTAGGGCATGCAAATCAAACTTAGGTAAATCTAGGAGGGTGTACACCCTTTTACTCCTCCTAACAACCTTGTCCAAAATTGACTTAATAACTAGTAATGAGATGAAGTTTGATGGAGGGTGTATGCATTTATACTCCTCTTGGTGTTTCAACCAATAACACTATGAAACAAGCAAGAAGAACTAACAAATTGTGTATTTTTCTTGCCAATTCCAAGACAGATGCAACATAAAACCATAGTTCACCAAGCAAATTCCGCCACAAAGCAAGAGAGTAAGTCTCCAAGAGGTGCACACCACCTTAGCTCCACAAAAATACCAAGAGAGATCACCAAAATACATTTGCACAAGAGAGAGATATCCAAGTTTCCCAAAGAGGGCGCAAATTTCAGCCAAGTATCTTCTCCAAATGGGAGAGCTATGATGAAAATGAAATAGAAATGATCATTATTTACAAATCCTCTAAAAAGTGTTTGTCCAATTAACTTTAGGGTAAACTGCAAAGTAAGGGGTCAACAACCCTTACTTTTTCCCTTTACAATATTAAATTCAAATTTAACCCTAAAAATGCACATAAGAAACCCTAAGATGATGTCAACCCTCTATAGGGTGATGTTCTGACACTTCTAGCAAGTCATTGGAGCTTGGAGGTGAAGAATTGGGCATCCAAATGCCTCCCTCTCATGTGCTAGGGTTTCCTCCATCAAGCCAAGGTCTCTCTCCATTCAAAACGTGCCAAGTGTCAAGTCAACCACACCAAACCCTAGTCCTAGGGTGACGTCAAGCCCTCTAAATGTGACGTTTCGACCTCCAAAGGCCAAACGTTGGGCTTGTAGGGGCTAAGTGAGGTCATCTAAGGTGTCTCTCAAGCCTCCAAAGGTTGTCATCATCATCCACTATGTGGGCCATGGAATCCACCCTGTGGGCTTCATGCCCCCGAGAAGCCCAAGCTAGGCTTGTTCCTCCAAAACTGTCCACCAAGCAAGGTCCTGCAAAGACAATGAGTACACCCTCCAAGGATCTCAATTCAAATGCATCATGATAAGTAAATCAAATCAATAAAAGAGTCACCCAAGCATTTGCATCAAAAACCACCTCATCAAACTAAACAAGTGCTCAAAGACCCTATGCAATTTGACAAGTAAAGCGAGGGGAGGGTTTATCTAAGGTGATAGTGGGTAGACTCTCCCACAGTTATTTCCATCTTGTGGATTGGATAAGGATTTTCCCAACCTACAGTTTGCGCAATAATATGTTCTGTTATCGCACAAGTTGTAGGTTGGGAAAAGCCTGACCCCACCACAAAAGCAAGTGCTATAACTATGGGACACTACACCCAATGTCACCTCGATGTAGGTCTCGCACTTAGGGGGTAACTAAGGTCACTCCTGGGAGGTGATCTTGGATACCCTAGGGGAAAGGAAAGAAGAAAGGAAAAGGTAATGGAGAGGCCCCTAGAAGTCAGTACACTAAGTGGAAAAGAGGAAAAGGGAGATGCCTTGTTGACCAAGTAATGTTGCCCCAAAGGATGTGTTGCTTTGCCTGATGATTGTACCTACCCGAGACACAAGAACAATCCAAATGCAAAGCAATATATCAAGTGGATCAACAACTTAAGATTATTGTCCCTATTTTGCAGCAATTATATCAGCAATAGATTATATCCAAATCAGTAAGTAAAAGGTCTAGAATAGTTAGCAATGTCAACAATAAAACTAGTAACGAGTGTGGACCGAAAATAACACTTCAAGACGAAATAAAGATGGTTGTCACAAAATTAAATTTTTCCAACAATATATCAGCCTTACAGCCTTATGGCTATAGGATTCAATGAAGTACAACAACAAATCTGACCATCAAAAAGTGCCAAAAGATACGCCAACAGATGTACCTAGGTTAGTAGGTTATACTAGCAAAGTTAGAGAGTTAGTTTGTGAGATATTAGTGGTTAAGGTTAGAGTTTTTTGTAGCGTAATGGCTGTAGGAAACAAGTTAGTACAACAATAAGAATTTGTGGGAGAAAGAAGACACCCTAAGGGAGGAAGAATCCCCAAGGCATCAAGATCATTATCCAAAAGAGAGATATTTAAAACTTTAAAAAATCATGTTTCCCAATGCAATAATTTGTTTCTCTAATGCAAGACTAGTGCCTTTAGTCATAGGTTAATGGGATAAAAAATAAAGAGCTAAGGTTACTAAATCTTTGGGGATGCAAACCCTCTTACTTCCCAAGGCAAGTAACCTAGCTAGGGTTTGAAGATGAGGGGTGCAAATCCTCTTACTTCCTCAACTAAACCCTTGCAAAAAAAGATTGATAAAGTGGTGGAAACTAGGATAGGGGTGTATATCCTTATACTCCCTATCTAGCCTTGGCTAAAACAACCTTACTTGAATCACAAATGATAATAAAAAAGTATAGACACCATACCATTCAAAAAAAATATTTTACATGCCAAAGTAAACCTCCACAAAAGAAATAGAATGACCTCCTAGAGGTAGTGCACCATCATTATCATCAACCATAACCATAAAAGCATTATTTCATAGCACAAGAGGCAAAATACTCCAAGTGTAGCGAAAATTTCAGACCAAGTACTTCTCAAAAGAGGGAGAGTTGTGTTAAAATGAGATCTTATGATCTATTATTTATACAAATTGTCACAAAGACAATTTGTCCACATAATCAGGAGTAAACCACAAGACTAGGGTTCAACAACCCTAATCTTCCCCCCTCAACAAAGTAATATTAAACAATTCATTTAAAATTCATTTTTGCACATAAGAAAACCCTAATTTTAGAAGGACGTCACCCCTTTAGGGGACGTTTTGGCACTAGAAGCAAGTCGTTGGTGCAGGAGGAGGGTGGCTAGGCTTGTCAAAGCCACATTTCAAGTATCCAAGTTACTTCCTTCATGGTCAAAGCCCAATTCTCCTCAAGACATCCAAGTGTCAATGCATGAACCACACCACCAACCCTAACCCCCGTAGGTGACGTCATGCCTCTATAAATGATGTTTTGCCTCTCCTAGGCAAAATGTTTGGCATGTGGGGGCTAGATTATGTCATCCAAGTTATATTTTAGGCCTTCCGATTTTGATCTTTCTCATTCGGCATGTGGGCCCTTGTCATCCACCTGTGGACTTCAAGCCCCATGGAAGCCCAAGCCAGGCTTGTTCTTCCAAAACTGTCCACCAACTAGGTCCTGCAAAGACAAATAAGCAYGCCCTCCAAGGATATCAAGTCATCACATCATGATAAGTGAATCCAATCAATAAATGAGCCACCTAAGCATGTGCATCAAAGATCATTATATCAAACAATTAAGTGCTCAAAKACATTATGTGACTTGTCAAGATTGAATATGGGAGGGTTGACGAGGTGTCCTATTGGGTAGATCTTTCCCTAGGTCAATGAGAGTTTCCAAGAGATCCCTCTCTAAGCCATGTAAAGTGGGTGAAGTGGTTAGAGTCAAGACTCRATGGGCATAGGGCTCATGACATACAAGAGGTCATAATGTCTCAT
This sequence comes from Picea engelmannii, assembly GCA_009831015.1. Lineage (NCBI taxonomy): Eukaryota > Viridiplantae > Streptophyta > Pinopsida > Pinales > Pinaceae > Picea > Picea engelmannii. Next base: position 168,629 of record ML790315.1, on the reverse strand, counting down.
TCATGGGTGCCTTTGTAGAGGTTGTGTGGTACCTTCGTCCACAATGCACTTTTTCCAAGACCWTTATTTTTCCATTCTTTCATTCTTTTAAAGAAAGGTTGAAGGCCACTGCCCCGGTGTGGTGTCCAGATAATGGTAATGTCACCCACAAACACCTAGTGGAAATGAGAAGGTTGGCTCGCGATGAGACCCCCTTTCTCTCAACCATGCAACTGAGAGCTACTACCCTGGCTTGGTGACCAGATGATGGTAATGTCATACCACTAGATATTCATGGACATGATAGGTTGGCTCGTGATGAGACCTCTTATTCTCCAACTAACCTTTTAAGCATTATTAATCATATTTTATTGTGGGTCCCCCTTTTCTCAAAGATAAGTGTTTGATTGCTTCCTTCGTTGATCCCTAGGTGAAGCATCTAGAAGGTTCATACATAGGATTTTATCTTTTACCCAACATCAATCCCTTTAGGCCTTCAACCCCTTCTTCCCATAGAATGAGGGACAACCCCTTCTTGGGTCAATACACCCTAAAATCCCAAGAGATAAGAAAATGGGGGGAAATAATGATGGAAAGTGGTAAGTTTGGTTGGGAACAATACGATGGCTCTTCAAGGGAGTTCCTAGTAGCAAACCTATCCCCAAGGAAGACCAATTACTAGGGCACAATGTCAACCACCAAGGTGAAGCAGGGAAAAAGGAATAATGTACAAGCATATATCAAGAAATGTAGAGCAATCTAAGATACAACATACTTAAATGTCTTAAATATTGAAATGATGCTCACCATAATACTGACTTATACCTCATGGAGCAAGGCCCACTGCCTTCCGTAAGCCAACTGATGTCGTGGATGCCATGTGGAAATATACAACCTCTGTTGTGGTGAGAAGGGTCTCCATCTATGTAAAAGGAAATTGTTGGTACTCCATATATGCAACCCGAGGGCCTCAAGACATAATATCCTTAGTTATCCACAAAATGGGGATAACATCTAACTCCTACTCGGGGACATGTGCTTGTCGTAGAGTACATGAGAACCGCAGTATCTCCTGGTAGACCTATGCCTGCCAAAAACTTAGACAAAGGGATCATAGCATCTAGGGTGGTGCTATCACCCTTCATCCATATATATATATATCCAAAATGAAAAGCTATCTAGAAAAGAAAAAATTTGACATTTTTTCAAAAATTTCTACATTTTTTCAAAAATTTCTAAACTAAGAATGAAATCAATATGCAAGTAGAGAAAAATGAAAATGAAATGCATATAAACTAGTATGAGAAATCAAGATGCAAATGCAGGGGAAAGAAAGATTACCTACCTACTTACCTGGGGCGTTGGGGCCCTAGAGATAAGGTGATAGATGATGTCAGGTGAAGTCATACAACCAATGTAGCCGGTTGAGCATCTCATCAAAGTATCTCCCCCTGTGCTTGATCATGTGAAACAACAAAGATAAGTCCAACACAAAATGATCATGAGCATAAATGGATATATAATCAAAACAAAACTCATGGAGATGGGTGGGAGGGAGGAAATCTTGTTGGAGAGAGAAACTATGAGCCCGATCATCTCGCTTGAAAGTGTAGCCACATGATTGATCAATCCATCTCTAAAGGGGGCTACTATATGTAGATGAAGGCTCATCTTCATCTATGCAGAAAGACTCACCGCTTGTCGAGGATTGAAAGGAAATGAGAGATCAGAAGAATACTGCATGGTCTCTTAGAGAAGAAGGTAAGAGGTAAGGAACAGTCTTAGGTGTAGAAAAACACCTCCTCTTCCCCTGGGAATCTTCATGAAAATATCCAAGATGAAAATACTTCCGCTTTGAAGAATGAACCTCTGATTGCTCTATAATAGCCACGTCCCGGTATTCCTCAAAATCTGAGCACAACGGTTGAAAGTCCTCATAAAACAAATTTGCATCCTCAAAAGGGTATGTATCAAAGGATGACTAAAGGTCACTCTGAGTATGCTATGACAAGTCATCCTCGAAGGGGCAGAACAAATTTGTAGCTATATTATCACGAGGCTGGTAAACATCTGAATCATATACGTATGAGGACCACTCCTCTGAAGATGAAAACTCAACACCCTCTGCTTGAGAGCCACCCTCGATGTCATAAATGGGATCTCTATCAATAATGAAGCAACTGACATCCCATCTACGTCTCCAAACCTATATGAAATCATCAATGTGTAGATCGACCATGTCGGAGAGGTTTTGCACAAAATCATATGTATCATCGAGGCTAATTGTTTCTTCATCTTCATGTGCAGGAGGTAGACAAGTTTGAACGACCTCATCCTCATCAAGAAGGAGCAAAGAAAATGATGCCTCATCATGTTGCGCTTCATAAAGATTCTTTTTTCTCTTCATGGGCATGCTCCTCCATCGCCTCTTCATCACACGAGGCTTTATTCTTAATGCAAAGTGCTTCATGTGCCCTTTTCAGAAAGATTTGTTGTATCCAAGGGTTCCTCTAACACCTATTCACTTCCAAAGTCACGAAATAAGGTGTTATCAAGATATTCAAAAGGATTATCACTTATCATGTTCTCTTCTTGATGTGCAGGAGGAACAAAGGCCTGGATGTCTTCATCAAATGGAAGGGTAGAAATGAACACTTCTTCTTCATCAAATGTCTCGTCCAAATTTTCTTCATTAGTATCTTCTTCAAGATTGTTTTCATGAGTATGTTCTTTGAGCACTTATTCATCTATTGTCTCATTATTGATCGAAAAACCTTCACTGCAAAGAGTGTGTTTGAGATTTTGAAAAGCATATTCCAAACTCTAAGTAGCTGGACGATAATTCTTGAGAAAGTCTTCAATGAGCTTTGTAGAAGAAGGGGTACTCTTCGGATTACATGAGTGTGCGAGCCAATCCCTTTGACTTGACTCCAGTGAAGATACAAAATTTTTCATTAGCACATCCTCATGTAGTACATCCAGGCTTGAAACATACTTCATATAATTGACAACATGGGTGACTGCTAGAGCTGGATCACCATCAAATTTGGGGCAATTTACCCCCCATTCCGTTGGACAATGGTTTGGATATCCAGAAATATCCTAAACATCAAAGGAGGGACAAACCTTATGTAAAACCCATGGTAAGTCTCATGAGGCCATGGTTCCATCACTTAGGGTAAAGCCTCAATGGAGTCGCCAGATGAGACTAATGCTCATCAAAGGATGGAAAGGGATAAGGGAAAAGTGGGTTCTTGGAAGGTGGAGTCTCCATATGAGATTCAAGAGGAGCTCATCAAGAAAGGTGGAAAGGGATCGTCCCTTGGGTGGAGTCATCAGGAAAGCTAAAGGAAAAGGCTTTGGGATAGCTTGCCAAAGTGTTGTTAGGGTTCTGAAGAGGATTCAAAATCCTCCCCGACAATAGTGCCAAAATGTTATCTCACAAGTTGTAGGTTTGGAAAAGCCCGACCCAATAACAAAAGCAAGTGCTATAACTATGGGACACTACACCCAATGTCACCTCTATGTAGGTCCCACATTTGGGGGGTGACTAAGGTCACTCTTGGGAGGCGATCCCAGAGATCCTAGGGGAAAAGAAAGAAGAAAGGAAAAGGTAATGGAGAGGCCCCTAGAAGTCGATACACTAAGTGGAAAAGAGGAAAAGGGAGATGCCTTGCAGACCAAGTAATGCTGCCCCAAAGGATGTGTTGCTTTGCCCAATGATTGTACCTTTCCGAGACACAAGAAAAATCCAAATGCAAAGCAATATATCAAGTGGATCATAAAGTTAATCTTGTTGTCCCTATTTTGTAGCAGTTATATCGGCAATAGATTATATCCAAATCAGTAAGTAAAAGGTCTAGACTAGTTAGCAATGTCGGCAATAAAACTAGTAACCAATGTGGACCGAAAATAACACTTCAAGACTAAATAAAGATGGTTGTCACAAAAGTAAATTTTTGCAGTAGTATATCAGCCTTATGGTTGTAGGATTCAATGAAGTACAACAACAAATATGACCATCAAAAAGTGCCAAAATATAGCGCAACAGATGCACCTAGGTTAGTAGGTTAACCTAGCAAAGTTAGAGAGTTAATCTAGGGTTAGTTTGTGAGATATTAGTGGTTAGGGTTAGAGTTTTTTGCAGTCTAATGGCTGTAGGAAACAAGCTAGTACAACAATAAGAAATTGTGGGAGAAAGAGGATGTCATGAGGGAGGAAGAATCCCCAAGGCATCAATATCATTATCCAAAAGACAGATATTTAAAACTTGAAAAAATCACGTTTCCTAATGCAATAATTTGTTTCTCCGATGCAAGACTAGTGCCTTTAGTTATGGGTTAATGGGGTCAAAGAAAAAGAGCTAAGGTTACAAAATCCTTGGGGGTGTAAACCCTCTTACTTCCCAAAGCAAGTAACCTAGCTAGGGTTTGAAGACGAGGGGTGTAAATCCTCTTACTTCCTCAACTAAACCCTTGCAAAAAATGCTTGATAAAGTGGTGGAAACTAGGATAGAGGTGTATACCCTTATACTCACTTTCTGGCCTTGGCCAAAACAACCTTACTTGAATCACCGATGATAATAACAAAGTATAGAGACCATACCATTCAAGAAAAAGCTTTTACATGCCAAAGTAAACCTCCACAAAAGCAAGAGAATGACCTCCTAGAGATAGCACACCATCATCATCATCAACCATAACCATAAAAGCATTATTTCATAGCACAAGAGACAAAATACTCCAAGTGCAACGAAAATTTCAGACCAAGTACTTCTCACAAGAGGGAGAGTTATTTTAAAATGAGATTGTATGATCTCTTATTTATAAAAAATGTCACTAAGATAATTTGTCCACATAATCAGGGGTAAACCACAAGACTAGGGGTCAACAACCCTAATCTTGCCTCCTCAACAAAGTAAATTAAACAATTCATTTAAAATTCACTTTTGCACATAAGAAAACCCTAATTTTAGAAGAACGTCACCCCTTTAGGGGACGTTTTGGCAATAGAAGCAAGTCATTGGTGTAGGAGGAGGGTGGCTAGGCTTGCTAAAGCCATAGGTCAAGTATCCAAGTTACTTCCCTCGTGGTCAAAGCCCAATTCTCCTCAAAACGTCCAAGTGCCAATGCATGAACCACACCACAAAACCCTAACCCGCCCTTGGTGACGTCATGCCTCTAGAAGTGACATTTTGGCTCTCCTAGGTAAAACGTTTGGCATGTGGGGGATAGGTTATGTCGTCCAAGTTATCTTTTAGGCCTTCCAAGTTTGATCTTTCTCATCTGGCATGCGACCCCCTGACATCCACATGTGGGCTTCAAGCCCTATGGAAGCCCAAGCTAGGCTTGTTCTTCCAAAATTGTCCACCAAATAGGTCCTTCAAAGACAAATAAGCACACCCTCCAAGGATCTCAAGTCATAACATCATGATAAGTGAATCCAATCAATAAATGAGACACCTAAGCATGTGCATCAAATATCACTATATCAAACAATTAAGTGCTCAAAGACATTATGCGGCTTGTCAAGATTGAATATGAGAGGGTTGATGAGGTGTCCTATTGGGTATATCTTGCCCTAGGTCAAGGAGAGTTTCTGAGAGATCCCTCTCTAAGCCATGTAAAGTGGGTGAAGTGGTTAGGGTCAAGACTCAATGGGCATATGGCTCATGACATACAAGAGGTCGTAGTGTCTCATTCATTGGTGTCTTTGTAGAGGGTGTGTAGTACCTTCGTCTGTAATGCACTTTTTCCAAGCCCATTATTTTGACATTCTTTCATTCTTTCATAATTTTAAGGAAAGGTTGAAGGCCACTGCCCTGGTGTGGCGTCCAAATAATGACAATGTCACCCACAAACACCTAGTGGAAATGAGAAGGCTGGATCGTGATGAGACCTCCTATCCTCCAACTAGCCTTTTAAGCATTCTTAATCATATTTTATTGTGGGTCCCCCTTTTCTAAAAAACAAGCGTTTCATTGGTTTCTTGGGTGATCCCTGGGCGAAGCATCTAGAAGGTTCATACATAGGCTTTTATCTTTAACCCAACATCAATCCCTCTGGGCCTTCAACCCTTTTCTTCCCATAGAATGAGGGACAACCCCTTCTTGGGTCAATACACCCTAAAATTCCAAGAGATAAGGAAATGGGAGGAAATAGTGATGGTAAGTGGTAAGTATGGTTGGGAGCGGTATAATGGCCCTTCAAAGGAGTTCCTAGTAGCAAATACATCCCCAAGGAAGACCACTTACTAGGGAACAATGTCAACCACCAAGGTGAAGCAGGGCCAAAGGCCTAATGTCCAAACATATATCATGAAATCTAGAGCAATCTAAGATACACCATGCTTAAATGCCTTAAATATTGAAATGATACTCACCATAATACTAACTTGTACCTCATGGAGCAAGGCCCACTACCTTCCGGAAGCCATTGGATGTGATGGATGCCATCTGTAAATCTGCGACCTCTGTGGTGGTGAGAAGGGTCTCCATCTGTGCAAAATGATAGTGCTGGTCATGTAGTCTCTCAATACTCCATATCTACAACCTGAGGGCCTCGAGACATAATCTCCTTAGTTATCCGCAAAATGGGGATAAAGAGGTTCCAAGGGGCACCCTTTCTTGATAGATTTGAAATGGCCTTTTATTTAGACTTAACCTATTTAATAGAAATGCATGTAGTAACTTTTGAGAAGAGGGACTCTAGGGTTTGGGTCTTGGTCCACTCCATTCTTTCCTAGACTCCAATAACATTGTCCAAGATAAATCTTCATGTAATAAAGATAATGTTCCGAGGCTTGATGATCTTTGGTAAAATATTATTTAGTTGCAGGGTTAGGGCCTTAGTTAAAATTTTGTAAGACACATTTAGGAGAGTTATCAAATGCAATTGGTAATAAGTTGAAGATCACTTAGCTTTGGAATGGATTTGATCAATTCCAATGACTATGCAGTCTTCCATGGGGGCATATACCATAGGGTTAGGGGTGCACCCCCACGCTTCTCACACTCTTGGGACTGGGGGCACGTGGTGAAACATTTCATCGCGTCCCCCTTTTTGAGAAATACAAAGAAACACACAAAAACATTTTGTTAATGTGCAAAACACATTTCGCAAAAAGAGAACACGTGGACACTCCCTTGATTTTTTGCCAATGCCCCTTCAAAATAAAAATAAAAACAATTAAAAAAAAAGGCACTAAGCCTTCTAATACCTAATGCTCTATTTAATATTTCATTTTCAAAGTCATTTTGTCTTTTCCATGAGAAGTGCACTTCCATGAGCTAGCCACGACTTCCCTTGGGCGATTTAGCATCTATCTTTGTTCGTTGGAGCGATTTATCATTTCTCGTGGTGGATTGGAAGAGAGAGTGCATTGATTTTCTTAGTAAAGGAGTGCATCGATTTCATTGAAGAGGGAGCCATGGTTTTCTCTCTGGGCTGTCGATTTCCCCTTCAACATTTTCGGGTTTTATCATTTCTCTTGAGCTGATTTCAGATTTCTCCTTCAACATATTTATGAGTTTCTCATTCAACAGGTTTCTTCATCTAGCAGTGTGGAGGTAGGGTCAAGACCCTCTGTCCCAAATCTGAAATTGAAATGCTTGCTGGTTTTTAAATTTCTGAGCGTTTTTTTTTTGTTTTTATCTCCATTTTTCATTTCCATCTTTCAAACTCAGCATTTGGGCCTGCAATTGACCATGAAAAATTAAAAATAAGTTTAAGTGGGTCAAATTTAATAAGAAACCCATGTTGTATTGCCAAAAATTTAAAATGTGCACATAAAAGTTTAAAACTAGCCACATGAGTGGTTCCAGCAGTAGCAGTGATAGTGATAATGATTATGATGCCCAAGCAAAGGGTCACGTTGGGAGTGGTAGTGGACTTGCCGCCTCATCAATGTTGAATGAAACCCAAGCCAATGCCAGTCTTTGCTCACCAAGGGCATTGCTTCATATGCAAAGGGACATTTGATCCAAAAAAAACCACTTTTGTTATGTGCAACCAAATTATTTGGCCCCTCAACCAACAAAAAACTAGGAAAACAAAGTGGTGGGTCAAGCCGTTGGACTAGCAATGCTTGTGGCCATCATTGGACTGAGAATTATAGTCGGGTTAGACAACACCTTGTAGGCATATGTGGCAAAGGGGTAATGTATGCAATAAATTAACCATGCTGCAAAGATCCATGCTTTTGAGGATGCAAAGGGCACCTTCTCTAGCCAAAATATCATGTCCCAAGCTGATCAAAATGTGGAAGAAACTGCAAGTTCCATAAGGAAAGCTAAAAGTAAACCATCCATGGGCCTTATGCCTCCACCATCTCTTGTTGGGAGAGGGACATCTTCATCCAAACAGAACGGTTCTTGTTCTTGTGCTATAGGTCGAACTATTACAGGGATGTATGGTGAGTAGAACTGTGATTATACAGATGATACCATGGGAAAATTTCTTTTTGCCAATGACATTCCTTTCCATGTTAGTCGCTCTCCTTGTTATAAGGAGAGAGTTTGTGCAATCACAACATCGAGACCCTAATATGTGCCCCTAGGTGAACATAAGTTGAGCACATTGATTTTAGAAAGGCAAGTGTCCAATATTAATGTGCAGAAAGAGAAGATGAGACAAACATGGGTGAGGGTAGGTTGCTCTTGTTATGGATGGGTGGATATATATTGCCAAACATGCACTTATCAACATCATACTTACATGTCGAGTTGGGACTTCCTCTCTTAAAGCTATTGATTGTTTTGGAAAGTGCTTTCCAATTTGAGCTTCTCGGAGATGATATAGACGAGGTTGGTCCTGAATATAATGGATGTGCTCGTTTAACCATAGACAATACAACAATATTGTCACCCAACCATCGGCCGAAGCCACCCCTGAGCACCTTAACCTTGACAGAGAAAGATTTCGGAAGCAAACCCTAGGCTTAATAGCGAAACAAAGGTGGCACACCTCTCTCCAAGGATAACGCACCAAGCAAGAATAACAAAAACTGATCAGAGAGTCCAACCCAGAAAAACCGAAAATGCAGATTACAGAATTGTCGGCAGCAACTGCTCCCAAGACTTGCGCACAAATTGGCCAATTGCAGTGCGCACAAGTGTACTTCTGTAGTTCTGAGAATTCTGGCCAAAATGAAGACTGACCTCCTATATTTATACTGTTTCTGCCAGACTGCCTGGGCTGACTTCTCATTCTGGGTGCTAATTACTTAGTATATAATATTTTCTTTAGCCGACTTCTTCTCTTGGAGGCTAATAACCTAATACAAATCATTTTTTTGAGCCGACTTCTTCTCTTGGAGGCTAATAACCTAATACAAATCATTTTTTTGAGCCGACTTATCTTCTAGGGTTCTTAATCAATTATTCAGGGTTTCTTCCT
>ML790315.1:55860-74755 GCA_009831015.1 Picea engelmannii | reverse complement strand
GCTCGTGATGAGACCTCCTATCCACCAACTAGTACCTTGAGTGTTTATTTATCTTATGGGTTCCCTTTTCTTGCTGAGAAGCTTTTTACTGCATTCTCGGGAATCCCTGGGCGAAGCATCTCAAAGGTTTTAAAGGATTTTAACTCTTGCCAGCTACTTTTAACCTCTGGGCCTTTAGCCCCTTCTTCCCACAAGGCAAGGTGCAACCCTTCCTAGGGTGGCCAATCCCAATGCCCGAACAAAGGTAGGGGAAGATGAGAGGAATAAAGATGGAAAGTGGTAAGTATGGAGGGAATGGACGATGACCTTTTAAAGACCCACCCAGTTGCAACCCATCCTAAAGGGAGATAAACTTACTAGGGCACCATGTCACCCTTCCAGGTATGAACAAGTCAAAGAGCATAATTTCCAAGCAAGCGTTATGAAGTGAAGGAGAATTCAATGCAACGTATTCAAGTGCTTCAAGAATCAGAGTGACACATACCATGATACCCAGACTCATTACCTTACGGAGCAAGACTTACTGCTACTTCATGACCAGGCTGGTGGGATGGATACTATTGTTGCTGATAAATGGGCACCATTGAAGAAAAGAGGGGTCCTCCGGGGCCATGCTCAAGAGATCCGGCTATCGACACTCCATGTCTAGGACCTGTGGGCCTCGAGACATGATCTCCTTGGTTATCCCTGGGGTAGGGGATAACAATGCCTTCTCCCCCTCACCCTCCAACAGTTCAAAGGGAGACAATTGAGCCTATTGATCCAACTGATCCCGTTGATTCTGTAGCTCCAGTTGAGCCTATTGATCCAATTGATCCCGTTGATCCTGTAGCTCCAGTTGATGTTCCCATAGATATTGAAGTAGGTCGGAAGAGACCTGCATGGGCTCATCAGACTCTGCAGGAGGCAGAAGGACATGCAGCTCCTCATGGTACCTTTCGAGAGAGCAAGAGACCTCAGAGATATTCGTGCTATGCCACAACTATGAGCCACATCATTGATTTTGAGCCTTCATGTTATGAGGAGGCATCTAGTCAGCCAGTATGGAGAGATGCCACAATGGAGGAGTATCAGTCCATCATGAAGAAGGATGTGTGGGATATTGTTCCGAGACCTGAGGGGAAGTCTGTAGTGACTTCCAAGTGGATCTATAAGATCAAACACACAGCTGACGAAAGCATCGAGAAGCACAAAATGAGATTTGTTGCTAGAGGATTCTCTCAGGTGGAGGAATGTTGCCAGAGCGTGGAGCGGAGTGAGAGCATTTTTAGGGAGCGGAGCGTCGGGAGTGTCATTTTCAAAAAATCCTCGGGAGTGAAGCGTCCTGGGAGCGTCTATTATATATATATATATAATTTTTTTTTATATATATTGCGTTTATATTAAAAAAACATGCAAAAATAAAAATTAGCTGCAAAATGTATGAAAACATGCATATTTGTACATTGTAACATTAAAATGGCATCCATAATAGTAAGTAGTAGTACATCAATGATTAATCATTCGAGCATCAACCATCTAGAATCTAACAATTACAAACTTACAAACCAACATACAAATTTTTAAGACATATAATAGAAAGTAGACCATTAAGTTATGGAATGAAATCAATCATCTAGCAACTGTCAACAATAACATGAGTCATGACCAAATAGTTATGATTACAAAATAGGCCATCTGCACTGAATTATGAAGATCGAAAGGTCCAAAACAATAAAGTTTAAACTGTGCTAGATTCTAGAGTCTAGTTGTTAAATGCTATGAATCTATCATCTATAGATTGACATGTAAAGTAATGAAGCGCCCCATGGAGCTTCTTGTCACGAGAGCAAGCAGTGGTGTGCAAGGCATTAAGAGCTCTCACCTAGCGACTCCACCAAGGATACAAGCCCTATTCTATGAAAAGGAAATCTATGACATCACTCAAGTTCGTTCTTTGTAGTTGTTTCATTTGAGATCCAAATGGATTATAAATATGCCATCATTACAGGAACACTAGGTCGCGTTGAATGCCCCATTAGAACTTACTGCTATTGAAAGGCATCCTCACTCATTCCCAGACAAATGGAGGTTTAAAGTCCCAAAGTTCCGTAGAAACAAGTTTATATTTATTGAGGAACATTTGTAAACATATTTTAAATTTGCTGATTAGATTTGGGTTTAGCATGAGGATGTACATTGCAATGTTGCAGGAAGCGCCCATTTTGCACCCCAGAGCAAGCTTCCAAAATCCAGAAGCGGGCTTCCGAATTTCGGAAGCTCGCTCCAGGGGAAGCTTCCATGGAAAATCCGCTCGGAGTGGGGTTCCAAGGGTGGAGCGCTTCCTACAACTATGGGTCACTACTATGAGGAGGCATTTGCTCTTGTTTCTTGATACACTTCTTATCCGGATGATTATTTCCCTTGCAACATCCATGGGTTGGAGACTACATCAGATGGATGTGAAGACAACCTTTCTCAATGGAGAGATTGAAGAAGAAGTATACATCGAGAAACCAGATGGTTTCGTGATACACGAGAAGGAGTCTCATGTGTGCAGGTTGAAGAAGGCCCTGTATGGACTCAAGCAGACATCTCGAGCTTGTTATGCGAGGATTGATGGACACCTGATGAGTTTGGGCTTCAACAAAAGTGTTGTTGATCCCAACCCGTACTACAAGACTGTTAATGGTGAGTCCCTGATTTTGGTCCTCTACGTTGATGATTTATTCCTCACCAATACAGAGAGCCTTATTGTTGAATGCAAGTATGCGTTGGCCTTTGAGTTTGAGATGGACCTTGGTATGATGCACTACTTCTTGGGACTAGAGGTGTGGCAGAGAACTGATTAGATCTTCCCGAGTCAGGGGAAGTACACAATTGAGATATTGAAGAAGTTTGGGATGATGAACTATAAGCCCATGGCTACGCTAATGGTGACGAATCTGAAGAAACTAAGTGTGTCTTCTTCGGATTCCGACGAGATTGATCTGACCCTGTACAGACAACTGATTGGATCATTGATGTATTTGGTTAAACACCAGACTAGATATTAGCTATGCAGTGAGTGCATTTAACCAGTTTATGATTCAACCGAGACAAACACATTGGATTGCTGCGAAGCATGTGTTGAGATACTTGTGAGGCACCGTTGGACATGGTATGAGATATACTTCCAGTATTGACATGAGATTGCAGGGATATACTGACTTTGATTGGGCAAGGAGTGCAATGGACATGAAGAGCACCTCCGGGTGTTGCTTCATTTTGGGATCTGCCATGGTTTCCTGGTGTAGTAGGAGACAGACTTCTGTGGTTTTGAGCACTGCAGAAGTAGAGTACATTGCATTGAGTGTGGTAGTCCGCAAAGCAGTGTGGCTTCGCAAGCTCCCTGCAGATTTATTTGGACATGTGTTGGATTCCATCGTTATTCATTGTGATAACCAGAGCTGTGTGAAGCTCTCAGAGAATCCATTGTTTCATGATAAATCAAAACACATTGAGATCAAGTACCATTGCATCCGAGACATAGTGCAGAGGAAGGGCAATACTGGTGCAGTACCTTCCTACATATGAGCAGGTTGTTGATGTTCTTACAAAACCCCTTACCAAGACGAAGTTCGAGTACTTCCGTGACAGACTTGGCGTGGTAGATAATGCCTCCCTCGCTGAGAGGGAGTGTTTATGTTTGCATCTTCTTGAGACATTCTCCAGATCGTACTCCTTTATGACTGAGTTGAGTTGATCTGTGAGGACACTTATCCGAGAGGGATAAGTGGGTTTGGGCTTATAGCCCAACGTCCTTTGTGGAGAGCACATGAGGAAACGTCCCTTGTGGAGAACACATGAGGACACGTCAAGGGAGTTGACCTTGACGTCACACACTATGGGGAGTTGACCCTAGTGTTCCTCCAGTGTGTGGAAACATCGGGCAGACTTTCACCCACAGGGGTGTACCGTGTACCTATATTGAATGTCCTGAGTAAGCATCGAGCAAACCTTCTCCTAGATTGGGCTGCAGACCAAGGGATATAGGATACATCTATCACACAGGTGTACTTGTGGTAAATGGGCCCAGGAGTGGTCCTTCCTTGATCATGACAAGGAATAATATGGACTCGAGGTGCTTTCCACGTGTCAGTTAGCATCAGGCTGACATTCACTCATAGGGGTGTACCTGTAGTGAACGACCCTGGTGTAGTCTTTGTCCTAGTCATGGTGATTTGACAAGGAATGATAAAGACTCAAGATGCTAGATGCTATCACATGCGGACCCAGAGTGAGCCTGATCTCAGAGAGAGTCAATTGGCTTAGAGGGAGAGTCGCAAAATGAGTTTCCCCTCGGTTCAGGTGGGAGAGAGACATCTCCCAAGATTAACAAACAAGTGTCATGAGTCTAGGGTGAAGTTAGTATACTTTAGAGACAAGCTTTGGCATGATGAAGAACGTCTCCCTCGTTGAGAGGGAGTGTTGATGTTTGGACAACATCGGGAAGACATTCTTCCAGATATATATATATATATATATGACATAATAATTATATTACAAGGTATAAATATATATAATAAATAAGTAGTTATTTATTATCCAAGGGACGCATCCTTTCATGGATGGTCACCATATGTTCTCTATATATGGAACACTCATCATTGTAATAATACATCGATCATATATCATCTCATATTATCTCATATAGAGAAATAAATAGTTCTATCGGTTGCTTATTTGAGTTGGCACATTTGGACAATTGAATCATGCAACATTATGCTATAACTTTGGAGTTATGCAATGTTGTGCTCTTCCTGAATATACTTCACTGATCATCTAGAAGTGTTGGATTTCCAACCTATAGAATGAGTTGTATAAATAATGTCTAAACCAAAATATAATTTGATTTATGTAATGAAAATGTCAGGTGGTTGTTTATGTTTGATTTTGCAGTATCCTAGACATCGGATATATTTTATTTTAGAATATATTGGCTATTGTTATGGTTGGAGTGTTTGTTGCCTCAGATTCCATTGAAGATAGCAAGTTACTTGCAACACTTTTTTCTGCTGTGCTATGATCTTCTTTTCCATTGTAGTCATGGGTTTTTGTTGGTATTATTTATTGTATGGATGTGTAGTTAGCAATTTCTTTCCAAACTTGTTAAGACAAAAGTTTCCAAGGTGCATTTAAGAATTTCTTATTCTTTATTTACTTGGTGAAAATTTATATTTCTGGATTTCCAGAATGAGAGTAATTTCAAGTTTTGCAGTGTAGTTTGGAATTCAATCTTGTTAGCCTCAACATGGCTTTGGAACATTTATTTGTGCAAAACAACTTGGAAGTACATGTTAATTATTGATTCATAGCATTGGCTGTATCTTTAAGGTAACAACTCTTTTCTCAATTTCCTATCTTTTTTACCACAAGTGAAAAGTGTCAACTCGTTGTCGGCTTAAATCAATAAGAAAAAATTCACAGAAATTGACTCTTCTCTATCATTAAAAGGATTAACAAGCAAGTAGTGGGGACTTTGCAAAACTTTGCACTGCGTTAAGATGAAACAAAATCCCACAAGAACTATTTTATATGCTCATTATTAGTTGATGGATAAATTGTTATTTTAAATTGTCATGCATACCTTACAATCTGGAGCTGAAGAAAAGAACGATTAGGGAATATTTGACAAGTTTGCATCTGGAGCTGAGGAAAAAAATGATTTGGGAATATCTAACAAGTTTGTTACAGTGGTGAAGAAGTCATACATGATAATCACTGACATATTATTAGTTACACGTGAAAAAGGAGATTCCGCTTACCTTAAATATTGGTTGCAGTGTTGGAACAGTATATAGTAGACAACCACATGCAAAAGGAATAATTACAATCACTTGGAAGGTAAACGGGTGTTTCAAAAAATTCTATAATCCTCTTGCTTAATTGACAACAATGAAACAAATAATAAGCAATCAAATGATTTTACTTTTCTAATATGCTTACTCAAAATTTTGTATTACTAATACACACGGTTAGTATCAATATCTTGATTGTGAATTGAATGAAGAAGATTTCAATAGTGCCTATTTTATAAAGGACTGCTAAAGACTGTCTATGCAAATTAGTACAATTGATTCCAATAGAAGGACATTTGGCAGACGGGAGTGTTTACATTTATTATATGGTTGCTCAAAACTTGATATTGTGAAGAAGCATACATTTACAAGGTCATTAGAGGCACTCTTCCTCTTGAAATCACTCGTTTAATCTTGGAAAGACTTAAAAGACAAAAAAAATCTACGCTCAATAAATATACTTTTAAGTATAAAATATATGAAAATAAATATACTTTTAGTATATATAAAAGAAAATGCCCTCCATAACTTCTTGTTAAATATTTGAATAATTAATAACAAGAATCTGTTTTTGAAGGTCGTTTATATTTTAAATGTTCTTCAACATAAAAGAAGCTCAATAGGAAATTGAAAGAATAAGATGGAAGAAGGGTAGGCGAGATTTATTGGTAGCTTGAGTAATGGCGGTAGGGTTAATCGATATCGGTTAATTAGTGGTGGGTGGTTCGATCACGCTAGTTCGTTGATCACATCGGCTAAATAATTCATTCATAGGAGTTTGTAGGGTGGTTGGTGGTTCTCGGTGATTCTTTCAGGAGCCAGATTTGGTTGGTTTTCACCCCACTTGTAACTGAAAGAATAAGATGGAAGAAGCTTCACATGAAATTGAAGGAATAAATGGTATAGGAATTCGATACACTAAATGCAGTTATTTGATCGATCTTTGGGATGATTGCAATTGCGACCAAGTGACCTCAATCAAAGGCAAAGGGATGATTACAGGACATAATTTTTTATCCTTCTTTGGAATATGAAATGAGTCGGGATTCCTAATTATCTCTAGACAATCATGATTATGACGAACTCCAAGTGGTTTCTTAGATGGCCCTTCAAAACCATTGAATGATTTACACGATTGTTTATAATGTACATGGGGTGACTGTCCAATTGCATTGGCTGTACTTTGAATTCATGGAACCTCAGGTGCGAGAAAGTTCAAATTCCGCAGATAATGGAGGAGGACATTAAACCATTCTGGTGGGAGAAAGTTCGAATTCCGCAGATAATGAAGGAGGACATAAAACCGCTCTGGTGGGAGAAAGTTTGAATTCCGCAGATAATGGAGGACATAAAACTGCTCAGGTGGGAGAAAGTTTGGATTCTGCAGATAGTTAAGGAGGACATAAAATCGCTTCAGTCAATCATCCAAATATTCATATATCCAGTTTTGATAATTCAGCGCAAGAACTAAATAATACTTCTGGATCTATTAAAGAAAGATAGAAAAATGCATGTTTAGTGGAAGTGCATGAGAATGAAGATAATTTGAAGTGTAGACTAACTCACATTAACATGTATTCCTAGACATTAATTTCTAAAACTTGATATTTTGGGGGAAAATTTAGATTGGGAACAAATTCACCATGATGTGGAGTCCCACACATTGGAATTAAGATGGACATTTTACGAAAGCGTTATTCATGAAGAGAGCGATACAAATAGTGAAGAAGATAGCTCCGCGATTGAGGATGAAGAATCTAAATCTTTGGATGAATATGAAGATGAGGATCACGGCCCTCCTCCTACAACTAAGTCAACGGTAGAAAATTTGATTACCCGAGTAATCAACCATGACCAAGGAGATGCAATTTGTTCGATCTGCAATGACATGATACCTTTGGGTGAGGGAGCAGAAGAACTACCATGTACACATATCTATCATAGAAAATGCATCATTTAATGGCTCAATCTGAGAAACCTTTGTCCACATTGTAGATATGAGATGCCCACAGATGATCCAAGTTAATTAGATGATCCAGACTATGAAGAGTTAAAGCAGCGAGGAAGTTTCATCTCTATCTTTCTTTTGCCCGATTTCGTTCTAGTTTTTTAATTTCAATGGACACAATTAGTTAAATGATCTCTCCTTGTCATAAATAGTTCTTTTCCGATATCGATAGCGAATGGAAAAATATACCTTTAAATGAAATCTCTACAAACGAAATTGTGAAAAAGATTCCCATCCATAGCTAAAGATAGCGGAAAAAAAATGTTTATACACAGGGAAGGATTATTTAACTAATTGTTTCCATTGAAACTAACAAACTAGAATGGAATCGGGCAAAAGAAAGATAGAGATGAAACTTTCTTGCTTCTTTAACTCTTCATAGCCTGGATCATCCGATTAAGTTGGATCGTTTTTGGGCATCTCATATCTGTAGAGTGGACAAATGTTTCTCATATTGAGCCATTAAATGATGCATTTTCTATGATAGAGATGTGTACATGGTAGTTCTTTTTCTCCCTCACCCAGAGCTATCATGTCACTGCAGATCGAACAAATTACATCTCCTTGGTCATGGCTGTTTATTCGGGTAGCCAAATTCTCTATCTCTAACTTAGCTGTAGGAGGAGGGTCGAGATCCTCATCTTCATATTCATCCAAAGATTCAGATTCTTCATTCTCAGTCGTAGAGTTGTCTTCTTCACTATTTGTATCACTCTCTTCATGAATAACAATTTTGTAAAATGTCCATCTAACTCCAATGTGTTGGACTCCACATCATGGTGAATTTGTTTCCAATCTAGATTCCCCCCCATAATATCAAGTTTTAGGAATTGAAATCGAGGAATACGTTTTAATGTAAGTCGAAGAAGAAGAACAAGTCTACACTTCAAATTATCTTCATTCTCATGCACTTCCACTAGACATGCTTTTTTGCATCTTTCTTCAGTAGATCGGGAAGTATTATTTAGTTCTTGCGTTGAATTATCAAAAGTGGATATATCAATATTTGGATTACTAACTAAAGCGATTTTATGTCCTTTATTACCTGTGGAATTCAAACTTTTTCCCACCTGAGCGGTTTTATGTCCTTCATTATCTGTGGAATTCAATCTTTCTCCCACTTGAGAGGTTTTGTGTCCTCCTTTATTATCTGCAGAATTCAAACTTTCTCCCACTTGAGCATTTTTATGTCCTCCTTCATTATCTGTGGAATTCAAACTTTCTCCCACACGAGGTTCCATGAATTCAAATTACAACCAATGTAATTGGACAACCACCCCATGTACATTATAAGTAATTGTGTAAATCATTATGTGGTTTTGAAGGGCCATCTGAGAAACCTATTGGATTTTGTCATAATCATGATTTTCTGGAGATAGATTGAGAATCCCAATTCATTTCATATTCCAAAGGACAATAAATTGTGTCCTGTAATCATCCCTCTGCCTTTTCTCGAGGTCACTTAGAGTAAATGCTTGGTCGCAATTTCAATCGTCCCAAAGACCGATCGAATAATCGCATTCAGTGCATCAAATTCTTGTACCATTTATTCCTTCAGTTTCATGTGGAGCTTCTTCCATCTTATTTTTTCAGTTACATGTGGGGTGAAAACCAACCAAATCCGGCTCCTAAAAGAATCACCAGGAACTGTGAACCACCTTATGAACTACTACGAATGAATTCCCTGGCCAACGTGATCAATGAACTAGTGAGACCGGACCAACCACCATTGATTAACTGATACTGGTTAACCCTATCACCATCACTCAAGCTATCGAGAAAGCTCGCCTACCCTTCTTCCATCTTATTCTTTCAATTTCATGTTGAGCTTCTTCTATGTCGAAGAACGTTTAAAATATAAACGACCTTTAAAAATAGATTCTTGTTATTAATTATTCAAATATTTAACGAGAAGTTACAAAGGGTATTTTCTTTTATATATACCTAAAAGTATAATTTTTTTTATATATTTTATACTTAAAAGTATATTTATCAAGCGTAGTTCTTTTTTGTCTTTTAAGTCTTTCCAAGATTAAATGAGTGATTTGAAGAGGAAGAGTGCCTCTAATTACCTTGTAGATGTATGCTTCCTCACCATATCACATGCTAGAATTGAACAAAAATATTGAAAGTGATATTGTGGATTTTATTACTTGCATTTTTTTAGGGTATAATGGAATGTTTTATATTTGCATTGTATGTATTCATAATTTTGTATTTGATTTTATAACATATTTAATGGAAAAATTTTAGGTGTTTTTTTACATTTAGAGAATGATATTAAAGGAAAATATAAGATTCGGTGTTGTCTAACTGTTCTAAGAAATGGCTATTTTGCCAGAATCCGACGACGTAAATCTGCACGAAATCACTATTTTTTGTTGTTTGAAAAATCCCTGGGGCACTCGGATTATACAGAAATAATCACTCAAATCTGCGGATCTAACAATTTCTCACCGGATTTCGGGCAAATGTCCTCGGAAAATATTGTCGTAGAAGAGTCATTTCGTAGAATGTTTAGACTACGTCATTAGATTCTTTTAGATACAATGTTAGGGCAACAATTCATGAATAAATTATATATAACTTAACGACAATTAGCTTACCAAGAACAATGACCCAAGTGAAGAGGGTAACAAATATTTCTCACATATAGCTTGACATAAATCCCAAATATTTAAATTAATATTTTATAGGTCAATGTCATATAGTTTAGTTTGAACAAAGATATCATACTCTATTCTACAAAGTTTGAGCCATTTTCTTATTTTGGTTATAATTGGAGTATATTAAGTCATATTGAGATGAAACCTGTGGGTTTTTTCCGTAGTAAGGAGGGCTACAAAATTACCATAGGGAGCCACTGTCAATTTCTACTTGGACTTTTAAAAAATTACAAAACAATGGTTTTTAAAGATTTGGGTCTAGTTCAGTAACAAATCTAGATTAAGCTGAAATTCTAAGAGAGAATCTAGAAAGTAGACATGGAAATAATCCATGAAGGAATTGAGTAAAATCTAAGGGGTTTGGAAAGGGGATATTGTTCTTGTTTGCAATAAACTTCTAGATTTCATTTCTTGTACTTAGCTTAGTTCAAGCCTTGGATTTTTTTTTTAGGGACTTCCCCCCTTGGCTTTGCTAGGAGTTGGCCTAGACAGAGGAGTTGAGGATCAGGTGACAACACCTTGACTCGCAACTTGCCCCCAAGGACACACCCGGTGGATTGAATATTTCTTCCACGTTACTCGAGGCGTGTATAAAGACGACACCGGTCATCAAGGCCAAAAGACTTATCATAAGCCATTTCATTAAACACAGTGTTCAATTCATCCAACGTTGGCCCTTGCTTGCATTATCTCTACTACTTATTTTTAGGCTTTTAGAAGACTATGTTAATATAGGTTTGCATGGCCACCCTTAGTTCATCTATCATTCGTTGAGTTTGGAAAACCATTTTATAATAGTTGACGAATTCCTTTTCAATAGCATCCACTATCTTGATGGCTCTGATTCACTCGGCCAATTCTTTAGAGGTTAGGGATTTGAAGAAAACCTTATTGGGCTCTATTGACCACCTATTTCGACCAGGGGGTCAACTCCATGTGCCATGAAGCTATGTAACTGATGGTGCAACAAAGTTTGAAGACTTTCTGGTTCTACAAGGCATTTTTGGCCTCGACACGTCTTTTTGTAATTGGAATTTTCGCTCCCCTGCGTGGGATAATAATGTAATGGGTCTGCATGGATCATATTGTAGGTTAGTTTCCTAGGACTTTATCATTAGGGAAGTCCTTTCATTGAGTGTTTTTTTTCCTCAGGTAATTAATTTGGCCTAACCAACCTTTTTAATTACCCTTGAGTTTTTCATTCCCACAATAATCCTCCAAAGTGGTGAAAGACTTTCTAATGATCGAGCCCAATGGGTGACTAGGGTCTAGGAATATTGTAAATGACCATGCTAGACATTTCCTAGAGTCTTGCGGAATTCTGTGGAGTCTAAGTAGTTTTTTTTATTTTTTTAAATTACCCAGTTAATGGTAATTTTAATTATTTTTGATGTAAAAATGTAAAAACTAGGTCCTTGGGATTTTTGATAGGGGTATTTGTACTCAAAAGAAATGGAATGAGACCCCCTACACCCTTGGATCAAGTTTCAGCTCAATTGGACAAGTTTTGCTAGGTCATTGGCCATGAGGAGTTCAAGTCAGTCTAGAGTCAACAATTCAATTGCTTAATTGACGAAGTCAAAATGTCAATTTTTTGTAATAATGAAGCAAAAAGGTTAGAGAAAGAGTGAGAGATAATCCTAAACCCCTTTCCTAAGTTAGAGAAACACTTTTCCTAACTTAAACATCCCCCTCACCTAGCCACCACTTCATTCCCATCATCTCCCTAAGGAAGTTGCGCCCCCCTTGAGGAGAAAGTCAAGCAAAGGTCTAATTTGCTGTTGGACTTTGTCAAAAAGGTGCCACCTCACCCCCTCACTCATCTACCAAAACCCTAACATGTCCAAAACCCTAAAAGTGTGCCCCCCTTGAGATGCTCAATGACTCTTGATTGAATGACACTTGGAGAGCATCCAAGAGGGGTCACTCTTGGCTCCCAAGTATAAATAAAGCCTCCCCCCCCCCATTTCACAACATCTACTCTCAGTATTGTTACTATGCCAAATTCTCTCCTCTCCCACTCTTCTCTCTTTCTCTCTTTTGCTCTTGTTCTTCTCTCAAGCTTGTGGCAAGTATTTTCTCAAGCTTGCTATTGAATAAAGGAAATCTTTGGAGGATCCATGGTGTTGAGAGTCTTCTTGGTGCCATATTATTATTGAGGTGATCTTGTTCCTTTGTGTTTTTCTTGTTCATGCTTATCTTCTAGATCTAGAGTAGGAATTCCAAGCAAAGTATTTTGCTTGGATAGATTTGTAGTAGTATTATCATAGATCTAGTGAGTTCTTTTATTTGGATATTTCAAAGTATTTTGGTTTACCTCTTAGATCTACTCACATCCTCTTGGTTCTTGTAGCTTTGTTGTCAAGATTTGTAGGTTACCTAAGGGTTTGGAGTGGAGATTTCAGATTTGGAAATCTCTCTTTCTACCCACTTTCAACCTCTAAAAATTTCTGTTTCGTATTTCTGTTCTTTACTATACTTCTTAGGGAATTCTAACATATTTAGATAGAGCTTCTAAACATATTTTACTTGCTGAAATTTACACAGAAAATTTCTGGTTATGCTAACAGAATTTTTCCCAAGTTTTTGGTGTTTTTGCAGCTTTTCCAACAAGTTTTCCTTGCTGATTTGTTGCAGATCTGCACTAAATTAGGAGGATCTACAGCCCAAAAGGGGCCCAAAACGTTGAATAGAAGCCTTCTAAGTTGGGGTAACATCCTCCCAACTCTTTCCCCTTCTTCTTCTATTGTAAGCAAGCCCCAGGAGAGTCTCTAGGGCTTGCATTTCTCTAAAAAAGTAATTTTCTGCTTTTTTTCTTTTCATTTGCCTACACCTTGCATAGTGGATTGGCCAAGCCACCCATGCAAAATCGTAAGGCTAGGATCTAGATTTAATTTTCTATTTTAAGTTTCATTTTGTTTGCCCCACTTGTCCTTAAGACAAGGTTGTATGGCTAGGTTTATTTGCTTTCCTTTTCAAGTTAAGTTATTTCCTTTCTTGCATTCTTTTGCCTACACCTAGCAAAGAGGATTGGCTTTGCCACCCATGCCACATCGTAAGGCTAGTTTAATTTGTTAGATAAGTTGATGGTTTATGCTTCTAGTTGCTCTTTCAAGTTCATGTGATATCTTATAGTTTAAACTTTAGAAGCATTTAATTCCATTTACTTTCTTGCTTAAGCTCATGGAGGCATAATCTAACTCTTGTACATTTCTTTCAAGTATTTATCATTTCTTTTCTTCCAAGCAATTGTCATTTTCGTTCAAGCACTTAACTCAAGTAACCTTTAATCACTTAATTAATCCATATTAATCTCAAGGGGATCAATTTATCTAGTTTAATTAGAACACCCTCAACTGTTGCAACTTTCACTATCAAAAATGGAACTTGAGGAGGCGGCTTGGGGTGCTAGATCAGGGATGATCTCACGACACTAGGTGTCCCCCTCGTTGAACACCCTTGCTTCCCGGATTGACCTGTGGAGCTAGGGTAAGGCCTTGTTTGCCTTGATTCTTGATCACCCAACAGTCCTTTTGGCCAAAGCGGTGAGAGTTTTGGGGAAGTCATCTAGTCTAGGATTTACAACATTCATTTAATTAACTACAACTATAAAATCTACTCACAAGTAACCTATGGTTTAACTCCACATTTCATTTTAAGTGGTTCATGCTCTTAACTTTCAACAATTTACATTTTAAAATTATCTTTTAAGCATTGTAATAGAGCATCTTGTGGTAGTTGAGTTGTTAAGCATTAGTGCCCGTGGAGGCTTTACTTCATGTTTTATCTCTTCCTCTAAAAGTTGCGCACTTGTTCCCATTGGTGGATTTCATGCATTGTGTTGTCTCCTCTTGAAGTTGCGCATTGGTCATCTTGAGCAACCCCTTGAAGTTGCGCACCTCTCTTGGGGCACTTCATTGTTTGGGTTTTGATGTTGTGTTCGATGTTGATGCAATCTTGATCTACTTCCTTTCTTTCCTGCAAAATCAAGGTTAGATCTAACAAGTGCTTGCTCATTTCATTTAATCTTTGAATCTAGTTGTATCATTTAGATATTCTTCATTTGTAGATAACTACTCTTTATTTGTTGTAACTATAATTCTTTTGTATCTAATCTAACTTGTAAAGTTATTCTTTGGTTTGTTTAATCTCTTGTTGTAACTTTAGTTGACCCCTTGCCCAACCTTAGGCACTAGTCTTAGTTGACTTAGGGAAAGGGTTGCTTGTCATTGAAGGTTTGCATTTGCATTGCTTGCCTATCATATAGGCTAGTTTCCCCCAACCTCTAACAAATTAAAATTAACTCCAAGAACATATCTAATAACTCACATAATAACTAGGGTCTACCCCCCTTGGCTTCCCTAGGAGTAAGCCTAGACGGAAGGAGTTCAAGTCGAGGTGACAATGGGCTTGAACTTAGACATTGTGTCTTCGAGGACACACTAAGTGGATTGAGACTTAGTCCACGTTTGCAAGTGTGTATAAGGACGACAACATGCTCGTCACTTGTCTTTAGTCAATGGAGACGAGAACGAATTTGAGCTACTTTTGCTCTAAAGGTTTTCTTGACCTTTAGAAAACGTCTCAACTTGGCTACACTAGATAGTAATTTCTTGTTGAAGGGCATAAATTGCAGCATCCTTGGAACTTGCACTAGTGCCTCGGTAACAACCTTAATCTTCCTTCTTCTAAGGACAACACATTTCTACTATATCCACACAGGAAGGTTGTGGCATGTTGAATGGCATATTCCCATGACAAAATCCACCCTTTCTCTCCTTGAGGTTGAGGCATTAGGTTCCAACTTCTCTTGATAGCTTCAATACAAGATGAATGCTTCAAAAGGGATTTGTTCAACATAAATCTTGAATTTGTGACCGTGGGTTTAACTAAATTCCTTGAAATGGAGAAAATGATAGGTTGGTAGTTAGATAGGGTGATATTTGCTAGGGATTTGCATTAGAATTTCACCTTCATGATCGAAAAAGAAGAAATTTTACTTAGAGAGCATAGCTTTGTCTGGTCTTTTCTGTTTCTGTTGTTTCCTTTTTGGAAATTGGATTATGTGAACCACATTTCGAAAGAGTCTTTACAATGAAATTTGTTGGGGTCATACAAAGCGAGTCTGGCCTTGATGCCATTCTAGGCCAATTACTCTCTTGCTGGAATACATATAAGAAACAATCCTTCTTTGTCTTCTTTGTTGATGTTTTATAGCATCAGGTAGGTATTCTCACATTACCCTAGGTGTTGGGCATGTGGGAATCGTCGTGGGCACAACATTACACTCTTCGTTTGGTGAAAAACGCCTTTGGAATGAAGCTGGGGCTTCATGGGTTTGGTGATGGGCTTTGTGGGTTTGTGTTGGGGCTTCACACCCACAGGAAAGTCTAATTTGATGTTGACTTGTGGAGGGGCTTCTATGTTGACCCCTAAGACTTGTATATAAAGGAGAGAGGTCATTGTGACATTTCATTGTCTAGTGAGTGTGGAGACATGATGGAGTTGGCGTAAGTGAGTCTACATTTGTGCCAAGGAGCTTGGTGATTTCATCAAGGGAATGTATGTAACTCTGGAAAATCTGGCCTAGGAGAGAGGTAGCTGCAGAAGGAAGAAATTGTACGAGTGGAGCGAATCGTACGTAAGTGTATACAGTTTTTCATACATGTATGTGGGTTGCAGTGGGTAGAGTCGCGTATGTACCTGGATTGCAGTGGGCACAATCACATATGTACTTGGGTTGTAGTAAGGTGAATTGTGCACATCCGTACAAAGTTTTATGGGCAGAAGCAGGTCCGTACAGGCTGACGTCAACAACAGTACATGTGACATTAACAGGCCGTACAAGTGGTGTGCAACAGATTTGTGGGTAAAGGAAAATTCCATGGATTTGTTGAGGTTTGGTTTTCTGATTTTTCTATTATTGGAGGACAAGGTTGTCCTCATATTTTGGTGAAATTGTATTGGTTGGGAGGGCTGGTTTTGCCCTCAGGATTTCTGAATTTGACAAGGTTACATAACAAAAATTTTGTGTGTCTTGTGTCTTGATGATTCATCTCCGATCTTGTTGTTTCCATTGCATATATTTTCAGTCAATAATTCTCAGTGTAAAATTGTTCAGTGATAATAGCTAGGGTTTACTGTTAGCTCCCTAGGAAGCAATTTTCAACTCTGAAAATTAGTCACATAGAGTTGCATGTGAAAATTGACATTCTTGAGTCTCAAAATTGTTGAAATCACCATAGAGCAACCAATAGGCCTTGAGCAATGCTTCGGCTAAGCACTCCCACAAGGTTACCCTTTGTATACATCATTAGGAGCGTAAATGTTAGGTAGGACTACCAAATGGCCTTTGAAATTAAACATGGTATGTACAACATGATTTGAGGGATTAGTGCCATGTTGGATAATAGATTCTGCCCATTTTGGAGAAATCAGGGTTGTAGCCACACCTATACCTTCAACATGGTTAATAGAGTTCAGCTAGATTCCTTAAAGGGACAACTTAAGCATAACATCAGTTACTTTAACTTCTTGCAAACAAAGAATATCAAGATTAGAAACAACATTTCCAATTTTCCAAACCATGGATTTGCATAGGATTACGTAAGACCTTGTTCATTTCGTGAAATTACGTTCATTGTGAACTTTTTGTGTGGTAATCCATTGTCTCCTCACTTTCCTGTCTAGCTAAGGTGTTGAATGTGTATGGAGATGTCACATTTTGCATCTTGGGTGGGAAGAATTCATTTAAAATGTTGTTTTTTTGCCTCTAATGATAATCTTCAACACTAGGGGTTGATTGAGAAGCATTCAGGTGTGGGGTGGGGATCAAGCCTGATGATCCCCATCCCCCTCTGGGAAAGTGTGTTGGGAACTACCAAGAAGGGTTTTAACCACCATAGAGCTTGAAGACCTCTTTTGATTTAGTCAGGGATGGCCTGAGGGGCCAATTTGAGCATCCATGCCTTGGGAATTGACTAGATTATTGAGTTTGGGGAGCTTTGCCCTTATTTACCACCCTTGTTTTTTTGGGGCAAGGAATGGAAGCCCTACCTCTTATTTTAACAACGTGGGGAGCAACAACATCATTTTTCTCCAACAAGTTGTAGTCTTTAATCCTAAGTTGCAAGAAATGCTTGGAAATGTCAAAATGGGTACAAAACACCTTGGAAACATCACCAGTCATACCGTACAACATTTACAAATCTAGAAACATAGTATAGTACGATCAATGTCATTTCCAAGGCAATTCGGCCATTTCCAGTGACATTTAGAGCATGTTTTTGGAAGTTTCCGGGCCCACCTAAGTGCCCGAGAGGGGCATGGGACCCATTCAAAAATATCGCCTTGTCTGTGCCAATGACCCTTTAAGACAAGTAAAGATAGGAGATTGAGCTTTGAGGAGTTTGTCACCTTGGTAATTAATGGTAATATTAAATTCATAAAGTAAAAGGATAGAAAATGTAAAATAAAGGAGAATGCAAAAGGATAGAAAAGGTAAGATAAAGGAGAATGATGTCAACTTTTAATTAAATTTTTAACATTACCATTAATTATTTCAGGATGTTTGAGAGTGGTTCCAACCTCACCAGACTTCATATGGAGAAAGTAGATTTCATATCCCATTTAGAATTCAACAAACTTAACAATTTTCAGTATTTTAGGGTTGGTAGGATTGTGGCATTTTCACTGGATTCTATCATGTATGAGGGTATGAGATTGGATTTCGTCAAGACCACTAGATTATGGGATTTTGCATCATGTAATCATATATGAGAGTTAATGTAGACATGCGTCTCCTTCTAAAATATCATTTATGTGTATCATTCTTATTTTCTTCCTTTTTTTCTTGTAAGATAATGTGTTATTTAAAAAACTGTATATTTATATTTTGTTAGAATTTTATGCTTGTTCAATTTCATTAACTTTCTTTATCATTTCACATCAGTAGAAGCATAACTGAAGCATAAACCATATACAATAACTGTAGTAAATAACCAGGATCACAAGAATATAACCATGCACAAGATACACAAGAATTTATCCTGAGAAACCCTTCTGCACAAGGGAAGAAAACCCAACAACCTTTCACTATAATATTTGTCCAAGAGAAGATACAAGAGAAGAAAGAAGAATGGCACTACAACTCCAAAGATAGCGTACTAGTCCAATAGAGTGAAATACACAAGAGAGAATGATATCCAAGTGATGTCTACAAATGGGAGATAGCTCTCCTATATATACAAGTCCAACGTGTGAACTGTCACGTCCAAGTGGTGCCTCTCAATAGGTCCGACTTGAACCTTTAAGTCTTCTGTGCAAGGCATGGGCCTTCTTCCTTATCTTGATGTCATAGTGAAAGTATTCTCTATCTCGTCACACATGGCTACAACCAATGT
>ML790315.1:39749-50183 GCA_009831015.1 Picea engelmannii | reverse complement strand
CGATGTTGCAGACAAAGCAAAGCACCAAAAGGACACGATCAGGGCCAAAAGAATCATTGCAGATTCAATCAAAGATCACCTGATTCCTTATGTGTCATCAAAGAAGACTCCGAAAGAAATGTTTGATGCCCTAAACAGACTATATGAAGGAAAGAACATAAACCGGAAGATGAATCTAAGAACCCAACTCAAGAATACAAGGATGCAGAAAGGAGAATCAATCCAAGAATAATTCTCCAGAATATCCCAATACAAAGAACAACTAGAAGCAATTGGAGATACCATAGACGAAGACGAACTCATAATGACAACCCTTAATGGTCTCACAAGACCTTGGGATGCATTCATCCAAACGATTTGTGCCAGAACGGAGAAACTAAAGTTTGACGGTCTATGGGAAGAATGCATTCAAGAAGAATCAAGAGTAGCTAACCGAGAGGCTTTACTAGCAAGAGATGAAGATCAAGCCCTAGCTACTCACACCAAAGGAGGAAGAAATGAGTCTTACTTCCAGAAATAAACTCATAAAGAGTCTCACCCCCAAAACAAATTCAGTCATAAAGAATCTCAACCAAAGAGATTCTGGAAGAAAGGACAAAGAAAGGAAAGAGATTACTCATCTGTCCAATGCTACCATTGTGACAAGATGGGACATATTGCGAGATATTGTCCAACTAGACGAGAAGAATACAAGAGGAAAAATAAGAGGCACCATGCCCATACAGTTGAAGATGAAGAGCCACCCACAAAGATATTTAGAGAACAAATCGAAGACTATGTCTTAATCTCGACTCTCTTAGGATCGATAACCCCTGGAGAGGACACTTGGCTCATTGATAGTGGTGCCTCCAAGCACATGACAGGACAGAGATATTCTCTCTTACATTTCAGAAAAGAAGTTTTCTTAGAAAGTGACACTCGGAGATGATTATCAATATCCAATCGAGGGAGTGGGAGAATCAATCTACAAGCTTAACTCAGGGAACTCAATGAAGATGAAGGACATACTCTATGTACCAGGTTTGACAAAGAACCTACTCTCCATATCAGCTTTAGAAAAGAAAGGCTTTAGAGTTTCCTTTATAGATGGAGAAGTTCTTATGTGGGCTAAAGTAGAAACCCTGAAAGAAGCAATCGTCATTGGAAAAGAAGAAGGTGGCTTGTATAATCTAAAGGGTCACTCAGAAGCTGCCATGACCCACGCCATTGAGAATCCATGTGAACTTTGGCATAGAAGATTATCCCACATCAACTACAAGGCGCTACCATACGTATGCAAAGCAGTCACAGGGCTATCAGAACTCAAGGTTGACCATGAAGGCGTGTGCAATGGATGTGCACAAGGGAAGAACATCAAGAACCCCTTTCCGAAGAGAGACAACAAAGTAGAAGGAGTCCTAGAACTCATTCATTCAAATGTGTGTGGCCCAATGCCATCATCCTCCATCATTGGGTATGTATACTATGTATCTTTTATTGATGATTATTCTCGTAAGACCTGGGTTTACTTTTTGAAATCAAAAGATGAAGTGTTCAATAAATTCAAGGAATTCAAATCCTTGATAGAGAATCTTTTCGAAAGAAAGATCAAGATACTCAGGTCAGATAATGGAGGATAATACACCTCAAAGGAGTTTGTGAACTTCTGCAAAGATGTTGGGATCAAGAGGGAGCTCACCACTCCCTATAATCCTCAACAAAATGGTGTGGCAGAAAGAAATAACAGAATGATAATGGAAGCAGTGAAGACCATGATCCATGATCAAGATCTTCCAATGTGCTTATGCGTAGAAGCAGGAATGACAACCGTATATGTACAAAACCGATTGTCCCATAGTGCACTTGGGTTCAAGACTCCGGAAGAGATGTTCACCGGAAAGAAGCCAGAGGTAAGCCATCTCAAAATATTTGGTTGCCCAGTATTTATACATATTCCGAAAGAGAAGAGAAACAAGCTGGAACCCTCAGGAAAGAAGGGAATATTTGTGGGATACTGTGAGGTCTCCAAGGCCTTTAGGATTTATATATCAGGTCACCATCACATTGAGATCAACAAGGATGTGACCTTTGACGAAGATGCACTGCTCAAGAAATCTAGAAGATTCCAGCTTGAAGAAGTATATGAAGAAGAACCTGTAGCTCCCAGAGTTGCAGAATCAGTGAGGGAGGTTCCCAGAGTTGCAGAACTAGTGAGGGAAGTCATAGCTTCCCCTGATGAGGAAATTCTAGAAGATCATGACATAGTAGAATTTCAAGAACCTCTTTAGATGACGATCTCCCATAAGAGAAAGCCAGCTTGGGCTAGAGAGCTTATTCAAGATGGAGAGAAGTATGGTGTTCCTGAAGGAACCACGAGACAGGTGAAGAGACCTAAGCCATTCTCCAGCTATATGGCTTTGATGTGTGATCTCATAGAAAAGGAGCCTACTTGCTTTGAAGAAGCCATTCAAAAGAAAGAATGGGCAGAAGCCATGACAGAAGAATACCAATCCATAATAAAGAACGATGTATGGGAAATAGTTCCCAGATTGAAGAACAAGGATGTGGTATCTTCCAAATGGCTCTTCAAAATAAAACATGCTACTGATGGAAGTATTGAGAAGTACAAAGCAAGATTTGTCGCTCGTGGCTTTTCTCAAAAGGAAGGCATTGACTATGAAGAGACATTCACTCCTGTCGCCAGATACACTTTGATTAGAACCATCATAGCCCTTGTATCTAAGATGAAGTGGAAGTTGCACCAGATGGACGTAAAGACATCTTTCCTAAATGGTGTCATTGAAGAAGAAGTGTATATAGAGCAACCTCAAGGATTTGAAGTTGAAGACAGGAAGACTCATGTCTGCAAGTTGAAGAAGGCTCTATACGGATTGAATCAAGCTCCTAGAGCTTGGCATGGCAGGACAAACGATTTTTTGACGAGCTTGGGGTTTACCAAGAGTAAAGCAGATTCTAACCTCTACTTCAAGGTTATGAACGATGAGCCGGTGATATTGCTGATGTATGTGGATGACCTATTCTTAATTGGAGAAGAAAAGCTCATCACCGAATGTAAGAAGAAGCTTGCTTCAGAATTCGAGATGAAAGACCTTGGCCTAATGCATTATTTCTTAGGCCTTGAGGTATGGAAGAGCCCAGAGAGAATCTTCCTTAACCAAGGGAAGTATGCAGTCGAAATCCAGAAGAGATTCGACATGTTGGAGTGCAAGCCCATGAATACACCCATGGAAACGAAGCTGAAGCTACTGGTCGACACTTCGTCATAATTGATTGATGCCACACTGTATAGACAGATCATTGGATCGCCAATGTACCTGACGAACACCAGACCATATCTCTGTTTTTCCGTGAACACTTTGAGTCAGTTTCTGGTAGAACCCAGACATGTTCACCTAGTTGCTGCAAAACATGTGATGAGGTACCTTAAGGGTACATTAGATTGTGGTCTCAACTATGATGGAGATCATGATTTCACACTGAGTGGGTAGATTGATTTAGATTGGGTTGGAAGTGTCTCTGACAGGAAGAGCACTTCAAGATGTTGTTTCAGTTTGGGATCAGCCATGATCTCATGGCAGAGTAGGAAGCAATCCAGCGTTTCTCTCAGTACAGTGGAAGCAGAATACATTGCTGCATGTTCTGCCAGCTGCGAAGTTATATGGCTTCGTAAATTATTGATTGGTCTATTCGACCTAGAGATAGAAGCAACCACGATCCTATGTGACAACTAGAGCTGCATAAAAATGACAGAGAATCCTGTATTTCATGACAAGTTGAAGCACATAGAGATCCGATATCATTACATCCGTGACATGGTGCAGAGAGGAGCCATAAAGCTCCAATATGTTAGCATGGATGAATAGGTTGCCAATGTGTTTACCAAGCCTCTGTCTCGTGTAAAGTTTGAGCACTTTCGAGATAAGCTTGGTATAGTCTGAAAGGACCTTCCTCAAAAGGGGGAGTAGTGTTGTGATGAGATATACCTAGTACTGTGCTTCCAGCTTAACCGCTGTGATGTAAAGCCAGTCTAGTTGATTGAGATGTGCCTAGTACTGTGCTTCCAGCTTAACCGCTGTGATGTAAAGCAAGTCTAGTTGTTGTGTTGAGATGTGCCTAGTACTGTGCTTCCATCCCAACTGTTGTGATGTAAAGCAAGTCTAGTTGCTGTGTTGAGATATGTCTAGCACTGTGCTTCCAGCTTAATTGCTGTGACGTAAAGCCAGTCTAGTACCTTGCTTCCAGCTTTATAGCTGTGACGAAAAGCAATACGAGTACTGTGCTTCTAGCTTGATAGCTGTGACGTAAAGCCAGTCCACTACTGTGCTTCCAGCTTGATTGTTGTGACAAAAAGCTAGACGAGTACTGTGCTTCTAGCTTGATAGTTATGACGTAAAGCCAGTCCAGTATTGTGCTTCCAGCTTGATTGCTGTGACGAAAAGAAAGACGAATACTGTGCTTCCAGCTTGATTGATGTGACGAAAAGCAAGACGAATACTGTGCTTCTAGCTTGATAGTTGTGACGTAAAGCCAGTCTAGTATTGTGATTACAGCTTAATTGTTGTATAGTGTGCCAACCTCGTGTTGTGATGATGTGCCAACCTCGTGTTGCGATGATGAGCCAACCTCGTGCTGTGATGATGTGCCAACCTCGTGCTGTGATGATGAGCCAGCCTCGTGCTGTGATGATGAGCCAACCTCGCGCTGTGATGATGATGTATTAGTTTTATACTAATCCATATTGATGCAGATGATGATTTCATTCCTTTGAGAATGATGATGTTGTCGATGAGAAAACTTCCGATGATTTATAGATACGCCAGTTAGTGTTCCAAGATGATATCGATGATGTTGTCCTCTCACCCACCTGATGTTGTTGATGATGTTGTCCTCTCTCTCGCCTGATGCTGTTGCAGAATACCCTTCTTGTTAAGGGGAAGTGTTGAAATAATGTAATTGCAAAGTGTATTCTAATTATTATTGTTATATTATTCATTAGATCAATCCCCTATTGTGGATTGATCATGTCGGCTATTGTAAAAGACCAAATCCCCTCTTGCGGATTGGTCAAAACATAATTGTAATAGGCAGAATAAGAAGTCGACCCCAGAATATATTAAAGAGGCCCCAGAATATATTAAAGGTGGTTATAACCACCCATATTGAGAGGTCGGCCCTGCCAGTGAAAAGACACCTCCACACGTGCTAGAATTGTATAAATCAGGAGGCTAGCACCACACTTAGACACACACTCACTTGCTCATTGAGAAGCAAGTTTCGGAGCTGCAGTTGGAGAAGAGAGAGAGAGAGAGAGAGAGAGAGAGGCGCATTCTTGGGAGAGGACTTTTTGTATTTGTTTATCTCTTTGCATTGTATTGGCTATCTATAATAAGGAAGTTTTGCTGGGTTTTCTCCCCCATGAGGGTTTCCCAGGATAAATGATGTATCTCTTGTGATTGTGTATTTCTCAGTGATCCTATCTTATGCTATTGTTATCTAGTGAAATGTAAAGAACTCTAATAATAGCTTAAACCTTAACACATGTTTCGTGCAACTTAGCTTTAATCCTATGGTGTGGACTTTGACACTTGAAACAGAGGTTGGGGAGATTGATGTACCACACTGGATGATGAATAATTTTACCTCCCCCTCAGATATATACAAATTCCTTCAGATCTTTGAATATGTCAACTCTGAGACAATTGAGGGTATGGGTTAAATTAATGCAATGGTTCATGGCAAATGAAATTGCTAATTGATGACGAAGTATGTTCTAGAAAAGCCTAGTTTTGTAAAGGGAGCCTTGGGAATTCAACTTAGACCAGATAGTAAAGTTGGCAGGCCTCCTCAACACATAATTCCTTATGCCACTTGATTAACACAACCAAGTTGTTTTGACACATCTAGGGGCCATGAGAAATTACTTAATGGAAATAGCTCTCTTCAACAAAAGACAATTGAAAAAAATCTCTTAGTTAGGCCATGGATTGTTGTGCAAATCCACCCATGAGGTCCCCAAGCCTTTTGGCCCAAGGATTAATCACAACCTCTAGTGGGATACGCCCCACAAAATAACCTAGTAGTGTGTGTTTTTTTTAGATTTTCATGGATCACATCGCTTTTAAAATCTTGAATGTCAACATGAAATCCATCAAGAAGTATTTCATTACCTTGTGTACCACCTTTGGGATGAGCTTGCGTGGGGCCTTTAGGAGGATCCATGCTATCTAGCTCCTTGATTGCTAACTGTTTGTGTGATTTCCAAAATAGATGTATCAGGGGTTAGGGTTGTAGAAATTTTTAAGTTCTATGACTTTTAATGCTAAACAGGAATTTCACCTCTTTCCTCAAGGTTTCTCAGATCTTAACCCTGTGAATTTTTAGTCTTAGGGATGTTATGAAAGATAAATAAAATAACAACTACAATAGACAATATTTTAGCTCTTAGCAACCCCAATCCACAAGTACAACCTAGGGTTTCATCTCAAAACACTAATATCCAAGTCTCCAAGTGAAACCCAAATCCTAGTATTCAAGATGCTCCAAGAAACCCTAGTGATTCAAAGACAAGAGAGATTTTTACAACAAAATCTAGAACCCCATATTATGTAAAGTCCCAAGCATCAAGGAGCTAGTCTGTGCAACTTAAAAATACTACCCACTGTCACCACAATAGCTCTTCCTCTCACTTTTGGTTGGCTCTTCTCCAACTCAAAGGGGGCTTCCCCTAAGGATAGGATTGCTAAGGCTACAAAGTGGAGGAACAAGGTGAGAAAACAATATAATAATCCTCCTAGGAGAATGCTCCATAGAAACCATCCCAAAATAGTGAGTGATCCTGTTAACCCCTAGATTTTCACCCTTGAAAATCTCGAGGGTTAAGAGCCAACATGCACTATTTTGGCAGGCATTCTGAGATTCTCCCAGAGTTTAGCACTTTTGTTGAGCAAGAGGTTGGTTCCCACGTGAGACAACTATATGATCGATACATGATTGTTTGGTTCAGAGTTATAGTTGACTTAGTTTCCATGCATATTTGAGAGAGATGTATACATACAATAGGTGTTGCTATTTTTTAGGAGACATGGTTTTAGTGGGTCTCTTGACAGTTTGGAATAGTTCTGAGCATACAGTGTGAGTGCTTGCATGATTCTAGGCTCGATGACACTTTTCTAGGCGACGTGCAAGAAATTTTCTATTTTTAGCAGGTTTTGCTCTAGGCCCCAGATTTAGATTTTGAGCGTGCAATATTGATCCTTGAGACATCCAGAGTCTTCTGGATCTTTTTCGGGATGATGTGGCACAATTTACTATTTTTAGCAGGTTGAGCACCAGGGCTTGCATGTCAGTTCTGATTGCATATTTAGATCCCTTGCGGAAAGTCGAGATCAATGAGTATAAAGTCAAGGGCATTCAGATGAATTTCTATTTTTAGAAGTGTCTATTTTTAGACAGTGATATGTGGTGGTGTTCTCCCAGTCATCCTGGGTGATGTGGACAGTTTCCTAAAATTTAGGAACTGGTTTCTATTTATAAAAATGTCTATATTTAGCAGGTACAGTCATCGTTGATGCAGTGCCAAGTGGCACCCTCAAAGATCGATATGTGGCAGAGCTACAAAGTGATGTGGCATCCACCTAAGCATGGGTCACATTTTCCTATGGTGTGAACATTTAATAATTAATTAATTAATTCTGATCCATGACTTTCAACTGCCGATTGTTAAAGCAATGCATGAAGTTTGTGTTATTGAAGATGAACCACAACTTGCACCGTATCAAGTTCCTAGAGATGAACAAGAGAGTTATAGCCCAATCTTAGATGATCCAGAACCAATAGCTGTACCATTTGAGTCACATGCAGAGTTCCAAGAAGATGAAGGTGAAGATTCAAATACTCAGGAGTGTTCATTGGTTCCTCCCATTAGAGAGGATGGAAAGTTTCAAGAGGAGGAACCACAGGTTAACCAAGTTGAGATCAGTCAACAAGACTTTTCATCCTTGCCTACCACAATAGTGGTCCAGGAACAACTTGATCAAACACCATTATAGCAGGAGGAGCCACTTTTGGTTCAACTAGAAGATGATGTCCCTTTCACTTTGCCTACTATTCCGCATCCCGAGGTTGTTCTTCAGGATCCTGAGATTGATCAGAGCTTGGATATCAGAGTTCACCATGACCCAGTTGAGCTTAGAATGATGGAGGTATTTCAACAAGTAGATGCCAAGAGTTTCAGCTCTCATGCATTCATGCTTATTATTGTTGAAATACTATGTTCTAGGTCCCAACTAGCCTTCAGTCTACTAGCACCCTTCAGTTATGGCTTCACCAACAAGTACATCAAGGCAGTTTTGAGTCATATGAGATTTCATGGTGGGTCCCCCTGGAAGGTTGATTTTCTTGACTTCTCTCATCGGACTGATCATTTGGCTGCATGGTTACATTGGTCCTTTGAGTATGATGATTTAATCATGGCAACTTTGAGGTAAAAATTTTGGGTCTAGGGTAGTTGTCTTTCCTTTCCACATTGTCATTTCAGTATTTACTTCTTGCTAATTTTTACAGTTTTAGGACAACAATCTATATTTCCCTTGCAATGTCGTTTCCCTCCAGCATTTTACTTCAATCTTTACTTAAGTGTCGCTGATTTTTTCCTAGTTATATCAACACG
The DNA here is from genome assembly GCA_009831015.1 of Picea engelmannii. NCBI lineage: Eukaryota > Viridiplantae > Streptophyta > Pinopsida > Pinales > Pinaceae > Picea > Picea engelmannii. Next base: position 41,515 of record ML790315.1, on the reverse strand, counting down.
TGGTCGTGTCTTATGTGTCTTTCCTTCCATAAATAAATGGTTGTCCACCAACGCTTTTTCTAGGTCAAAATCTGAATGTCTATCTTACGCATGCTGAGCCTTTGTGTCTATCATTAGAGTGAGCTTGGATGGGGGCCATGCTTATTATAGTTCCTGAAGCATTGAGCCTTTAGGATGGGTAGCTTGAGGAGACATAGGAGTGTCTTGAGTCAGCTTATGTCTTGTCTCCTCATCTCTTATCATTCAGTCTGCTGCTTTGAGTCAGTCGTCCCCCTCATCCAGCATAGGGATATGGTACCTGGTTCTTTCATCTTGATCTTCTCAAGTTATCACTTTGTGCTGAGGGAAGAGAGACATCATTGCTCTTCTTATCAACAGGTCATCTTGTATCGACTTCGACACATTATCTATAGATGACCCAGAAGTAGAGCACCTTGGTAGTCGTTAGCCTCATTGGTGGTTATTTCACATCCAACAAGGCTGAGTATCATTGGGCCTTGATTGGATGATCCTTGTCATTGTTCGACTTCAGAACATCTTCCATAGTGTCAGGTTGTGCTCGTACCTTAGTGTTGATATTATGGTAGTTGTGGGAGGTATTAACCTCTACGTGTAACCTTTGACGAGACTAGAATATTCCGGGAAGCTAGAGAAACCCTAAACAGTTGGATAAGAACCCTAGAAGACAAGTCGGCTCAAGAAAAAATGTAATATTAAGTTATTAGCCTCCAAGAGTAGAAGTCGACCCAGTTAGGTCACTTGGAGGACTATAAATAAGAGGGCGCTAGAGCTCATTTGACACACACTCTCTCACAACTGCATAAGGCCAGTGGTGCGCAAGTCTGGAGAGGAGTTGCAGCTGCAGCTGCTGCAACTGACAAATTTTCGATTTTGGCTTGGACTTTCTCTTGGTCATGGTTTGGACTTTTAGCTTGGTACTCTAGCTCTAGAGAGAGGTACTCTACCTTGATTGGCTATTGGTTCTAGGGTTTGCTTCCAAAATTATTATCTGTCAAGGTTAAGGTGCTCGAGGGTGGCTTTGGCCTATGGTTGGATGACAATATTGCTATATTGTCTATGGTGAAACGAGCACACCTATTTTTCTAACAGGTTATGGGCCCACGCTATCTTCGGACAGTCAAAGTTACAGTTGCAGTTGCATTCAAAGTTTTGTTGCAACAACGAAACCCTAACCCTCTTGTTAAGGCACCTTAAGTGAAGAGCTTGACCTAATCCCTGGATAGCCTAGTGTGCCCTAGCCTAGCGCACCTCCTGGTACTCTCAGCAAGCCAAGATGTCGAGTTTGAGTTCTTTGGTCAAAGTCAAAGGTTGACAAAGTCAAAGTCAAAGATTGACCAAGTCAAAGTCAAAAGTTGACCAAGTCAAAGCAGTGATGACTTATGCTATGAAGTCAAAAAACAAGTTAGAAGGGGCTTCTAACTTCAGAGCATGGAAGACAAGGATTGACCTCATCCTTGCCAAGAATAAAGTGTTGGATATCGTGAAAGGCAAGATCATGGAACCACAGTTTGAAGCAGGAAAAGAGAAGGAAACTTAGAACGTTGCAGTTATGGAGAAGTTCAAGGACAATGACATCAACACTATGAGTATCATAGTGGACTATGTAAAAGACCACTTGATACCCTACATCTCTCATCTTGACTCATCTAAGAAGATGTACGATGCCCTAACTAACCTCTTCTCAGTCAGAAACATTGGACAAGTAATGAGTCTGAAGAATGAGCTCTGTGACATGAAAATGAATG
>ML790315.1:11625-23043 GCA_009831015.1 Picea engelmannii | reverse complement strand
GCCTCGAGACATGATCTCCTAGTTATCCTAGATAGCGGGGATAACAATGCTCAACCAATCAAGAGAGGGTGTTCCCTAGAGAAGTGTGCCAACTTCAACAATAATAACCATGCATGCCTTGAAAACTGTGCCCAAGAGGGGAGCGCTCCATCAAAATCATTAATTCTCCTCCAAATAAACCGCTCCAAGTGTGAATAGATTCCAAGTGAAGTATGCCACTCAAGCAATTAACCTTAATCTGGATAAAATAGATTAAATTAACCATTGAATGGTTAAATCAACCTCAACATGTGTGCACAAAGATTAATGCTCTAATAAAACCACAGTCCAACCTCCCTATAGTCACCAACTAATTAAATCAACATGAACATGTGTGCCAATAGGGGGGTGCATTTCAAAAAGTGTTGTATCATGCAAACAAGTTGTTCTCCTTGGCAACAATCCCACCATGATAACAACATAATGATAAAATAGAAGCTCAACCTAGGATTGAACTTAGGGCGCACCGCCAAAGGAATATTACATAATTAATACCTCATCAAACCTTAGGAAAAGGATTGATCCCAAAAGATGTATGTGGTACACCCTCATCTAACTGCAACAACATCATGAAACATCTACCTTCTAACACCATCATCTAACCCCTAGGGGGCTAGAACCATCATTCATGAGCAAGATGTAGCACATCGACAATAAAAAAGTATACAAAAACAACACCATGATGAGATAGCATGCTCCATAACCATCAAATATGCAACCAAGGGGTGATCACAAGGAAAGCACATGTGAGAAGACCACCAAACCAACAAGCATAATCATCCAACCAAGGAGAAGTGAGCCTCCCCGAACCAAAGATCTCCATCAAATAATTTAAGGCCAAGAAGAGAAAGGGATCCATGAATATGTATCTCCCCAAGTTGGTATAATGCTCCAAGTTACTGACAACAAATCCCACCAGTGTGATGAAAATCACAATGTGAAACCTCATACAATATGAGGTGTAATAGAGATAAAACAAAAAAGAAGAAGTACAAGAAAGAGGAAGACTAGTTCACTCTTATTAGTCACATCTCTTACACGAGTGATGATAAATGAATGAATATGAAAGGAATTTTTCCTTCCTCTATATATATGAGAGGTAAGGGAGGCCAACAATACATATGTGGGCCTGTGCCCTTACAAACAACCTACAAAGACACATGCAGGCTCACACATGTGGAGTGCTACACTCCAAGGGTACACATGTTGAGATCCAAGGTGATGTCATCCACAAGCAAGGCTCCAAAGCAAGGGTGCTCCACAAGTGGTATCCAATGCTCCTCCTACGAACCTCCAATGACTCCAAAAATCCTCCTAAGCCATGTACTTCACAAAATCCACTCCCCTTGCATGAACACTATCGCAACCAAAGCGTTCCCAAATCAACTCTAGGCCTCCATGCAAGCATCCAAGTTATTGAATGTTGTCTAGGGATCAATGCCATCCTCCTGAGTGCCAAATGCTCCTTCTGCAATGCGGGGCTTTCTCTAATCAAGCAACCTCCTCCATGTGGCCAACATGTAGAATGTCACTTTGTTGTCTGAAGATCTCCAATTTCCTAAGGAAGACTATCATGTAGGCACCCAATTGAGGTCGATCGTGTTGAGTTTTGGTACCTTGGGAAGTGGTCTCCTTCTGTTATTGAGTGTCTAACACAAAGGGGGGAAAAGTGACCCTCAACTCGCTTTACTTTATGTTATAAAGTCAAAGTGACTTTATGAGCATTTAAGTCACAAAGTGACTTTAACATAAAGTGACTTAGGGAACTTAAGTTAAGGGGAGATTTAATCTCCACCCTTGATCTTGGTTGGCATAGATCTAATCCTGGCCATTGGTTCCTAGGTTAGCGTAATGAGAAGGCTAAAGGCAAAGGAAAAGGGATTCATTGTTCACTCTTGAGATTGGAGTGAAGAGAAGAGAGGAGAGGAAGAAGTTTTTCGGAGGAGGCACACCTTGAGAAGAGGGCACACAAGTTTGTGAAGGGCGCACCATTGAGAGTGGGCGCACCAAGTGCAAGGGCGCACCATATGGTTGAGGGCACACAAGGCTTGGAGTAGGGTCGTACATGCTATGAGGAGAGGGAGCACTTGAGAAGAGGGCGTACCAAGACATAGCAAGGGTGCAAATTCCAAGACAGCAAGAAGCTAAGTTTAAGGGCGCAAATCCAAGGAAAGGGCATGCACTTCAAGGCATAGAGGGCTCATACTTCAAGGGAAAATCTGCTGCCAAGCTTGAGATGAGTTGGCTGATGTAAACAGGTTCCTCTCGTTGGTTTCCTTGCTGTACTATTTCTTAATATCTCCATAATAAATTTCTTCTTCAAACTAGTTTTCCCCATGGGGGTTTTTCCAGGGTCATGTCGACCAAAAATCACTTGAGTTAAATTTGTGGTTTGCTTATTTCCTTATCAGCATTAAGTGTAAAATATATAGAGGTGTATTTCTTGTTTTAATGGTTGTAATTAAGATGTATGTGGGCAGCAAACTTTCCTACACTAACCTCCTAAAAAAGAAGCATTAAAAGAGCATCAAATCACTCCTAAAAGGCAGTTTCAGTTGGCAGAAAGTTCAGAACTGTTAGCAGTCCTAAAACATGAAGAAACATACATTTTCTTACCTTGAAAAACGTGCCTAAACAGGTCAAAGGCAGACCTGTTAGGCAGCCTTGTAGGAACCTCAAATTTCTTTAGATCAATCACTGAATAAGCGATCTCCAATGTGCAAATCCATCATAGACCATTAAAGGGTTGATCATACACCAAGTACCCCAAATCTGATGAAGCACCCCCAAACATGGTGTAAAATCTTTCGGAGTAACCTCAAAAACTAACAAGGGTGACCATTTAAATGACCCCCATGACCTTGTGACAAGAACGAAAGGCTGCAGACTTTGGCCCATGCCATCTCCACACTACCCAACAATAGTGAATGCCATAGCATAGGAAATATCTTCGTCCTTGAACCCTAGATCTTAGCATGATATGAAATCACATTAGAAATCCTTTCCTTGTAACTGTATCCTCATATTTGACCTTAGTTCCTTTTCTAAATTAAATTTATTGATTACAATTCTAATTTTCTTTATTGTGCTAGCTAATTCTTCATAAGCCTCTTCTAAAGTAGGAGAGCCAGTGTCTAAATGTCTAATAGCCATCACTATAGGTTGTGATAATCCATCAATAGTTCGAGATGGAGTTCCAAAGATGTCAAGAATTGTTTTTCCCAACTGGTTGAGCGTCGGGACAGAGTTACAGAGGCACTCAGTTGTTCTGCAATCTTTGAGTTCCAGGCAATCACTAAATGCTTTTCCGTCTGTCATTTTGAAATTTGGTTCAAAGAGTCGGTAGAATGACTTGAATATGTGGATATTGCTAGTGAGGATTTTAAATGCATTTGTCGCCATTCAACAATAAAAAAGGCACCTTAGTTTCAGCTAGAGAAGAGAGATGCTCATGGAGTCAAGTTTGTTGGAGCTTAGTTCAGCTGCTGCCCTAGCTTTCGATGTTGCTCTGTTTTTCAATTTGTCGTATATAGCAAGTTAACTGAGAATATCAGAGGAATATGTTGCTCTGTTTTTGAACTTTTTGTTTGGATGTTATGACCTTATCGTGAAAGCGATTAGAAGAGAGAGATGCGTTTGGGAGCAAATTGTTTTCGATTTACCTACAGCTTGCAAAAAATTGATTTGGAATATTATAAATATTATTTACTTTAAAAAATTGTGTCCTTTTTCAAATATTAAAAGGTGTCTAAAGAGGTTCTTTTAGAGAAGTGGTGTTCTTTCAAGGGTTTCTAAAAGGGTTCCCTAATGGTTTTCCTCTTAGGGAAATAAACCTTCACTTATTTTAAAATTTAGGTTTTCTCGAATGGTTATTAAGACGGTTTCCTAAGCTGCTAAAAAATAGATTTTTTTAAATGAGGGTTTATTTCTCAAGCGACATTTTTTCATGTAGAGTACAGAAATTCCTAGCACGGTCATTTTTTTAAGTATCTTTTGCCATCCCGACCCCTTTCCCCTGGAAATTTGTGGGTACTTTCTAGCTGTCCCTGAAACCTGCYCCCCTGTCTTCCCATCCCAAAACTTGGTTAGCTGATCAATCCCAAACATAAGAAATTTGACATTCTAAGTAATTGTTTCTTTGGCTATGGAAACATTTACAACCTTGTAGTTGGAAAAGCACTGCCCTCTTCATTATTAGGTCCTTATGATTTATGTGGATATTTTATATGGCCTTCGTCAAAGTACATTAATATGGCCTTCGTCAAAGTACATTAGGATGCATGTTTACAGGCAGAKCTTTCTAACCAGTAGCYTCATTACATCATTCATTGTTTAATCTATTATACCACGTCATAAGACATAACTACACCACTATTCCTGGMAAATAGCAATACATAATGCTAACATTTCCATGAAAAAATCTGAAATCTTTTTACTTATTAAGGACAACATCAATGGTGCAGTCCAGTCATTGTTTTGTACAATAAATCTAGTAAATGCTGATCTACATCTTGTTCATCAGGTCTAATGATATTCTATGGCTTGTTTTTTTTTAAATAGCTAGACTTATTTCTCGAGGGATCTTTGGCGTTAAATATGTTTTACTAATAATAGAATTACGCTAYAGGGAGATGTTTGGGCTTGATGTGTACACACTCTTTCTCTGTATATATATATATATATATATATATATATATATATATATATATATATATATATATCATTATGAATCTAGATAAATGATCATCAAGAATTGCACATCATGGAACAAAAGAGTGGTGATACATTCCCCATCCCTACATATGCAAGGAGTGCTAGCATGGCCGCTTTGGCTTCAAGCTCAAAAGTGTCTACATTTTTCCTTGGTCTTAAGAATGTCAATCCTGCCTGAGATCTTTATTACTATATCTACTCTAAAAGCTAAACTTCTCCCAAGTTTAACTAAGTAGTTGCCTCGTGAAAGGTTGCTTGACAGCTTTGTTGCCATACGAAGGAGATGCTTGTCAGTCTTGTCATGTCCCACAAACTCCTGTGCCCTTGTTGATTCATTCATTTGCGCGCAAAAAGGACCACTTTGCAATGAAGAGGAGCAACAAGGAGAACACTATACTCAGCATCAATCTATTTCTCTTAGTTATGGTGAGAATGGGGGATTCTACCCTATTGTGGTGCGATATCTGCCTACTTGGTCATTGGGTTGAATCGTCAATTCTTAGATCAAAGAGTTGGTCCTATCATGTCAAATCTGTAACTATGCTGTTTGTTATTTATTTGTTTTTTGTAAGATATCTTAAATCATTCATCAGATGTATTTGTTTTATGATGATCCTGGGATAAGGAATATTTGGGACCTGTTATTGCGTGATGCACCCTAATTTGAAACTTCCCATTACACTGAATAAAATGTATTATTGATAGAATGAAATACTGCTAAACATTTAATTTAGAGGGATTTTCTTGTTTCAAGCTGTCGATGGTATGAAAGTCATACTCAATCCTTTGCTTTTGCTATAATTAATATCATTTATAAACTTTGAGTAGGCAGTAAACTTGTCTATTCTAAGGTATTTATATCTTATTACAGGATTTGGTTTACAAATCAAGTGGGAGCTGTCCCACTTGACTGGGCTTTGGGAGCTTTTATTTTACGTACAGTAGAGGATCTTCCATGAGCTGAAACCGTGCGGATTCTTGGGGAAGATTCGCTGACACGTTTTTCATTGGTTGCAGTTATTTTAGTAGGACTTGCAGCATGTTCTATATCAAGATGGAAAAAGGCCCATTTGAAGACATTATATGATTTGGAAAAGGGGCGTTACATAACAACAACTGCTCATGTTCAGAGATGATTCTAAGAGTGAACTATTCTATAGGATCTGAAGTTAAAATAACTATTTATTGTTTTTCTTAATCCCTTTCTAGTTCTTAGAGCCTTTTTTTTATAATTTATTGCATGCATGCAAAAGCCGATCCTCTTTTGCTAGGTTAGTTTTATATGTTTCAACATTTGAAGACACGATATTAAATTTCTTTTCATTATTTATCAATTTGTGTGCTGTCTCTGAAGCTTGATTTGTGTAGAAAACCTTGCATATGGATTATTTTCCTAGTCTATTGGAAACCACAAGTCTGGAGTTTAATTTGAGGCTTAATTCAGACCATAATATCTGGTACTTAATCCTAATTTGTTTCCGTTCTCTTCATCTGAGATAGTATTTTGTACAGTATATAGTAATATGGAAGAGCAGCAATGAAGATTTCACGTGGATTGGAAGTTTTATAAGGCATGTCTATTGGGGCAGGATCTTGAGCTGGGATTTGGTTGTCATGGACAGGTTCCAACCAAACAAGTCTTTGTGAGATGAAATGCCTGGAAGCAAACGTTGATCTATCTTGATTCTTATTAGCTTATATTTGATGCAGTGCTTAAACAAATCATACCCGAGCCTTATGTCATGGTGGGTGTGATGCCATCCAGGGAAATGTTCTATCGGTTGCTTATTTGAGTTGGCACATTTGGACAATTGAATCATGCAACGTTATGCTATAACTCTGGAATTCTGCAATGTTGTTCTCTTCCTGAATATACTTCACTGATCATCTATAAGTGTTGGATTTCCAACCTATACAATGAGTTGTATAAATTATGTCTAAACCAAAATATAATTTGATTTATGTAATGAAAATGTCAGGCGGTTGTTTATGTTTGCTTTTGCAGTATCCTAGACGTCAGTTATATTTTCTTTTAGAATACATTGGCCATTGTTATGGTTGAAGTGTTTGTTGCCTCAGATTCCATTGAAGATAGCAGGTTACTTGCAATACTTTTTTCTGCTATGCTCTAATTTTATTGTATGGATGTGTAGTTATAAATTTCTTTCCAAACTTGTTAAGACAGAAGTTTCCAAGGTGCATTTAAGAGTTTCTTATTCTTTATTTACTTGGTGAAAATTTATATTTCTGGATTTCCAGAATGAGAGTAATTTCAAGTTTTGCAGTGTAGTTTGGCATTCAATCTTGTGCAAAACAACTTGGAAGTATGTGTTCATGCATCTTGTCAATTATTGATTCATAGCATTGACAGTTTCTTTAAGCTAACATCTCTTTTCTTAATTTCCCATCATTTTTACCACAAGTGAAAAGAGTCGACTGGTTGTCAGCTTAAATCAATAAGAAAAAATTCACAGAAATTGACTCTTCTCTATCATTAAAAGGATCAACATGCAAGTAGTGGGGACTTTGCAAAACTTTGCACTGCGTTAAGATGAAACAAAATCCCCCAAGAACTAGTTTATATGCTCACTATTAGTCAATGGATAAATTGCTATTCTAAATTGTCATACATACCTTACAATCCGGAGCTGAAGAAAATAACAATTACGGAATATCTGACAAGTTTGCATCCGGAGCTGAAGAAAAGAACGATTTGGGAATATCTGACAAATTTGTTACAATGGTGAAGAAGTCATACATGATAATCACTTTGAAAAAGGAGATTGCACTTACCTTAAATATTGGTTGCAGTGTTGGAACAGTAGACAGTGGACAACCACATGCAAAGAGAATCATTACAATCACTTGGAAGGTAAATGGGTGTTTCAAAAAATTCTATAACCTTCTTGCTTAATTCACAACAATGAAACAAATAATAAGCAACAATCAAATGATGCTAGGCATAGATTTTACTTTTCTAATATGCTTACTCAAAATTTTGTATTACTAATACATACTGTTAGTATCAATGTCTTGATTGTGATTGTGAATTGAATGAAGAAGATTTCAATAGTGCCTATTTTATAAATGACTACTAATGGTTGTCTACGCAAATTAGTACAATTGATACCAATAAAAGGACATTTGGTAGAAGAGAGTGTTTACTTTTATTATATGGTTGTTCAAAACTTGATATTGTGAGGAAGCATAGATTTATAAGGTTATTAGAGACACTCTTCTTCTTGAAATCACTTGTTTAATCTTGGAAAGACTTAAAAGACAAAAATGATTTACGCTCAATAAATATACTTTTAAGTATAAAATATACTAAAATAAATATACTTTTAGTATATATAAAAGAAAATAACCTCCATATCTTCTCCTTAAATATTTGAATAATTAATAACAAGAATTTGTTTTTTAAAGTTGTTTATATTTTAAATGTTCTTCAACATAGAAGAATCTCAACATGAAATTGAAAGAATAAGATGGAAGAAGGGTAGGCGAGCTTTCTCGGTAGCTTGAGTAATGACGATATGGTTAACTTGTATCGATTAATTAGTGGTGGTTGGTTCAGTCTCGCTAGTTCGTTGATCACATCAGCCAAATAATTCATTCGTAGTAGTTCGTAAGGTGGTTGGTGGTTCCCGGTGATTCTTTCAGGAGTCGGATTTGGTTGGTTTTCACCCCACATGTAACTGAAAGAATAAGTTGAAAGAAGCTCCACATGAAATTGAAGGAATAAATGGTACATGAATTTGATATACTAAATGTGGTTATTTGATCGATCTTTGAGACGATTGCAATTGCGATCAAGCGTTTGCTCTAAGTGACCGGTCAAAGGCAGAGTGATGATTACATGACATGATTTCTTATATTTATTTGGCATGTAAAACGAATTGGTATTTCTAATTATCTCGAGACAATTGTGATTATGATGAACTCCAAGAGGTTACTCAGATGGCCCTTCAAAACCACACAATAATTTACACGATTGTTTATAATGTACATGGGGTCACTGTCCAATTGCATTGGATGTACTTTGAATTGATGGAACTTCCGGTGGGATAAAGTTTGAATTCCACAGATAATGAAGGACATAAAACCACTTAGGTGAGAGAAAGTTTGAATTCTGTAGATAATGAAAGAGGACATAAAACCGCTCAGGTGGGAGAAAGTTCGAATTCCATAGACAATGAAGGACATAAAACCGCTCAGGTGGGAGAAAGTTCGAATTTCGCAGATAGTTAAGGAGGACATAAAATCGCTTCAGTTAATCATCCAAATATCGATATATCTAGTTTTGATAATTCAACGCAAGAAGTAAATAATACTTCTTGATCTATTGAAGAAAGATGCAAAAATGCATGTTCAATGGAAGTGCATGAGAATGGAGAAAATTCAAAGTGTAGAATTATACTTCTTCTTTGACTCACATTAACATGTATTCCTCGACATCAATTTCTAAAACTTGATATTCTGGGGGGAAATCTAGTTTGGGAACAAATTCACCATGATGTGGAGTCCAACACAATGGAGTTAAGATGAACATTTTACAAAACTATTATTCATGAAGAGAGCGATACAAATAGTGAAGAAGATAACTCTGCGACTGAGGATGAAGAATTTGAATCTTTGGATGAATATGAAGATGATGATCACAACCCTCCTCCTACAACTAAGTCAACGATAGAGAATTTGGCTACCCGAGTAATCCGTCATGACCAACGAGATGTAATTTGTTCGATCTGCAATGACATGATATCTCTAAGTGAGAGGGAGCAAAAAAACTACCATGTACACATCTCTATCATGGAAAATGCATTATTCAATAACTCAACATGAGAAACCTTTGTCCACACTATAGATATTAGATGCCCACAGATAATCCAAGTTAATTAGAGGATCCAGACTATGAAGAGTTAAAACAACGAGAAAGTTTCATCTCTATCTTTTTTTTGCCCAGTTTTATTCTAGTTCGTTAATTTCAATGAAGACAATTAGTTAAATGATCTCTCCTTATCATAAACAGTTATTTTCCATTATCTTTATCTATGGATGGACATCTTTTTCACAATTTCATTTGTTGAGGTTCATTTACAAGTTTTTTTTCCTTTGCATTTAACTATAGAGGAGAATGATTTTCATAATTGCATTAGTCGACGTTTCATTTCCAGTTCTTTTATACTATCTTTAGTTATGGACGAGAATTGTTTCAAGAATTTCTCGTAATGGTTAAAAAATAGTCCTTTTCATCTGGTAATTTGATGGAACAAAGCGATGAAAATTGATCGAAGGAAATCAAAAAACATCTTATTGCTTCATTTTGGTATGAAAAGATGAAGTTTACATATTCATTGAATCAAAAGGAAAACTAATGAATTGAATTTACATAGTTTTGATACTTGCATTCCTCTCTTTTTCCAAACTTCTCTATTTGTTGAAAGTTGTAGGGACAATGTGTCGTACTCATCCCATTTTCTTTGGATTGTGGCGATCCCTAGTATCTTTAGTTTAGAAAATCTATTTTTAAAAGGGAAAGTTTTATTTTTTAATGTAGATCCTTGAACTTCAGAGATGGGCACATTACAACTCAAAGATTCTTGAACTTAGAGACAGACACATTACAACTCAAAAGATCCTTGAACTTGAGAGACAGGCACATTACATCTCAATCCACTTTTAAAAAGTCAAGCACTCTCAATATTTCAGTAAAATACAACAATGTGGAAAAAAATTTGGAATTGAAATTGAAATTGCTGCCAAATTACAATGAATTCTGTAGATTTTAACAAGCTAATCAATGTGAAGCAGTGATCCTTGTGTTGAGGCTTGTAAATAGTGAAGTGAAACATAAATGAAACACATTTAATGGTTTTTTGCAGTTCAATCTTAATAGCATTGTTAAGCTTAGAATTGAGTCCTCTAAGAAATGCTTTACGACACAAAATTGTAAATGAAGCCTCAACCAACGAAATTATGACAATAATTCACATCAATAGCTAAAGACATGAAAATAACTGTGAAGGAAGCTTGGACTAACAAAATTAAGAAAACAATGCAACTCTATAGCTAAATACAGAGGAAATAACTGTAAAGGATCCCTTAATTAAGAAATTATGAAAATAATTTTCATCAATAGCTAAAGAAAGAGTAAAAGAACGTTGCGTGAAATCTCGACTAGAGAAATTCTTGAAACAATTATCATCCATAACTAAAGATAGTGGAAAAGAACTGGAACTGAAATATCAATTAATGCAATTATGAAAATCATTCTCCTCTATAGCTAAATGCAAAGGGAAAAAATACCTGTAATTGAAACCTCAACAAACAAAATTGTGAAAAAGATTCCCATCCATAGCTAAAGATAGTGGAAAATAACTGTTTATGACAAGGAGGGATCATTTAACTAATTGTGTCCATTGAAATTAACAAACTATAATGAAATCAGGCAAAAGAAAGATAGAGATGAAACTTCCTCGTTGCTTTAACTCTTCATAGTCTGGATAATTCGATTAACTTAGATCGTCTGTGAGCATCTTATATCTGTAGAGTAAAAATAAAACTAGTTTTCTATTCAATAACGAAATAAGCTGAAACTGTAAAATGCAGTGGAAACAAGCTTGCTGGAATGGTGGCGGCTTATCTCTGAGAAGAGATGCGGCG
>ML790314.1:320539-344770 GCA_009831015.1 Picea engelmannii | reverse complement strand
TACAGTGTCTGAATCAATGGTCTCACATGGTTGCATAGGATGATCAGGTTGTTCCTTTTCGTCATTCTAGTTTTCTGTGATTTCTTCAATAGGTTCTTCATGCTCTTCTTCTTCTATAGTTTCTTCTATGGATTTCTTGAAAGCCATCTTTTCATTGAAGTTCATGTCTCTGCTGACTTCAATCTTATGTTGTTCCAGAATATAGATTCTATAAGCCTTGGATGATTCCCTATATCCCACGAATATGCCCTTCTTTCCCGAGGGTTCTAATTTATTCCTTCTGTACTTGGGAATGTGAGAGTAAACATGACATCCAAAGATCCTTAGGTTTTCTACATTAGGTTTCCTACCTAAGAAGGATTATTTTGGAGTCATGTACTTCAATATGCGGTGAGGACTTCTATTCTGAACATATATTGTTGTCATGGTTGCTTCTCCCCATAAGAACATGGATAAACCTTGATCATTTAGTAGTGCTTTTAAGGTTTCTTCAATAGATCTATTCTTTCTTTCTGCTACACCATTTTGTTGAGAATTATGAGGAACAGACAGCGCCCTCCTAATCCCTGTCGATTTGCAGAATGCAATGAATTTATTTGATGTGTATTCTCCTCCATTATCTGTTCTTAAGGTCTTGATCTTCTTGTTCGTGAGGTTCTCGATCTTTGCTTTGAATTCTTGAAATTTGTTGAATACTTCGTCCTTTGTCTTTAGAAGATATAACCAAGTCTTTCTTGAGTAATCATCTATGAAGATTACATAGTAAAGAGAACCTCCTAGATATTTGACTGGCATCAGACCGCAAACATCTGAGTGTATCAAATCTAGAATCTCCTTAGATCTAGTGTTGTTGCTTGGGAATGGTTTCTTGATATACTTCCCAAGAGCACATCCTTTTCAAATTCCTTCATGTGTAGACTGCAATTCTGGTATTCCTTCAACCATATTTTTGAGAAAAGGCAATGCTTGATAGTTAATATGAGCATACCTTTTGTGCCAAAGTTCATTGGGATTGACTTCATCATGTACAAGGGCTTCTTCATTTTGTTCTAGTAGTCTGTGTAGATTTCCTTCACGTTTCTAATAACCCTAGCTTTCTCTATGTTGGAGTCTTTATGCCAAGATAACACTTTTCCATCTACGAAAGCTATTATGTTTCCTCTGTCTTCTAGTCAAGATATGGATACAAGATTATTTTCTAAACTATGTACATATAAGACATTTCTCAAATGAACATTGTTACATGTTTTCAACTTGATGGAGGCTTGTCCAAATCCTTCGACTGGGTAAGTGATTTTGTATCCAAGCTCTACCTTATACGATGTCTTCTTCTCATTTAGACTTGATAGTTTGGCTTGATCTCCCGTCATGTTCGTAGAATCTCCACTATCAATTATCCACATGTCATCTTCAATCGTTCCTATGAGTGTTGAGTAGTGTAGATGACTAGTCTTTTCACTCATGTCTTCGGTTAACTAGTGATTGGTCATGCCTTGATCCAAAACTTCAACTTTGACATTTTTGCCTTATGAGTGTGCCAAGAGATGCATTGGACTAAGGCGCACTTGAATACCTTCTTCTTGAACAAGATTTTTCATCACAAGGTGTTGGATAGGGGTTTTAGGGTTATTGCAACTGCTCCTGCTAGTAACCCTAGCAGCAGTGTCTTGGAAGTTGCTAATGCTAGTAACCCTAGTGGAAATTCTTTAGCGAGCTTAGTATCCTAATGGCTATGCCTCCTTCCAGTGGTTAGACATAATGAAGGAGTTTTGGGCCCATAACCTATTAGAATGTACTCGTTTTACCATTGACAATATCACTATTTTCACCCAACCATAGTTCGAAGCCACCCTCCGAGCACCTTGACCTTGACAGAGAGAATAATCCTGGTAGAAATCCAATAGCCAAGCAAGGCTAATGCACCAAGAAAGAAGTAACCAAATCTGATCAGAGATTCCAACCCAAAAGACAGAAGCAATAGGCTTTAGAACTGGCAGCAGCACCTTCTCCAGAACTTGCACACAAGACTGCCAGACTATATTGCGCACAAGTTCCTGTCTACAATTATGAGAAGTGTGTCAAATGAAAGATTGGCGCCATGTATTTATAGTAATCCTAGCAGACTGTCTGGGACGACTTCTCATTCCGGGTACTAATTAATTCATATTAATTATCTCTCTCAACCGACATCTCTTCTAGGGTTATGTTCACTTCTTTTCTTTCTTTCAGAACATTCTAATCTTGTCAAAGGTCACAATGGAGGTTCATACCTTCCGAAGCTACCATAATATCAACACGGACCACTGTAAGTGATCATCCAAATCAATTAAGTGTATACCAGCAAGTGTTAAAGCTGGGAATAATGAGTTCTAGGTTGGAGTAAGCTCAGCGCTAAGTTCGAGCGATGTGTTGGAGATCCACATGTCAAGAAGTGAAGTCGATATGGATCGATCTTGAATCTGGTATAGATACCAGATTTTTCTGGAGAGCAGATGTGATAGAAGTTGTGGTGAAAGGAAAGAGGCATCTCCCAACCCAAGAATTCAGTCGTGACCAAGTGTGATGGAGTGGCCCGACCCCGATTTCCAGCAAAGTCCATGCAATAACCAATCTTTTGATTTTATAATATTTTTCCAGAAATAAGAATGTGCCTTAAAGGTAGACATATCAGTTTGAATCCAACTGATAACTAAGAATTGTGAAAGGTATTTGTCTTTAATTATGGAATGTCAAACTCCCAGAGAAGTCAGCACTCACCAAAGAGAATTGGTCGTGAGCGCTTGGCTGAAATGAAATAAATTGTGGATCCCCCATCCGCCTTTTTGTTTGGGTTTTTCCAAGGATTCCAAATTTCATAGGTGACGTCAAGAGTGGTCTGAGAAACCCAACCAGAGGAAATTATAATTCAAGAAGCGAAGTTTTGTAATTACCATAGTAGGAATGGCTGCAAGAGCCATTCAATACACTCTCTGACCTTATAGAACTGCTTTGATGAGAGTGAACCGGCCACCAAGGGAGAGCCACCTCGTGCACCAGTGGCTAGTCTTTTTTTCAACTTTTGCAATAAGCCAATTCCAATCTTCCAGCTTATAGGAGTCTGCCTTTAAAAAATACCCCAAATAATTGAGTCTGGTGGAGAGATGAGTGTAGTTATGAGGGAAGATACCTTTAAGTTGTTCCAGAGTATGTTCATGTAGATTTGTGAAGTGAAATGACGATTTATCCCAATTGATCGACAATATCGTGGCACAGCAGAATGTATTTAAAATATCTTTAATCTCAGTCCATTCTTGTAAGGAATCATTGGTCATGATAAGGACATCATCAGCGAAGAGAAGGTGTAGAATCTCAATAGTCCTTGACACTTTTATTCCAGTGATTTTTCCATTAGCTTGTCCAAGTTTAAGAAGAAGGCTCAAGGCTTCCATGGCCAAAATGAAAAGCAGGGGTGAGAGTGGACAGCCCTATCGCGGACCTATACCACTGCAAAAGAAAGAGGATGGCTCCCCATTAATCAAAATGGCAAGGTTTTCACTCACCACACAGCTCATAATCCACTTAATCAAATGATAGCTAAAACCAATCTCAGTCAGGATCAATCTGAGGAAGTCCCAGTCTATGCAATCAAAGGCCTTCCTGAGATCCAGTTTTAGAATGAGTGCATTGGAATTTTTGGTTTTAATACTATGGAGGCACTCCTGGGCAATGCGAATAGCATCTAGAATCTGACGACCTTTTAAAAAACCCAATTGTTCATTGGAAATGTATCGTGAGAGGAAGGGATTTATCCTGGATGCAATGATTTTTGAGATAGCTTTATAACAAAGATTGCAGAGTGCAATAGGCCGATAGTCATCAAAAGTAGTGGGATTTGCAGCTTTTGGAATGAGGGTAAGAAAAGTCGAGTTCAGAGCACCCACCACCTTCCCTTTGAGTCTATTATTATCCACAAGTTATAGAAGATTCAGGCCAACCAAATCAAAGAAATGTAGATAAAATTCTACCGTCCAGCTATCGGGGACTGGACTTTTATCCTTGGAGAAAGACTTTAAAGCAACCAAAAATTTTGAGAGAGAGCAAGGTCTGTCAAGAGTTAGTGATTCATCCTCTGTTATAAAAGGAGGAAAAAGACCTGCCACTGTGGTAGAGGTCTGTAAGTTTGCAGTAGTATTCTTATCAAAGAAAGGTTTAAAATTTCTAACAACAACTATTTTAATAGCTTGTTGTCCTCTATGGCGAGTGCCTTTTGTATCTACAATTTCCCAGATATGCTTTTTGCTTCTGCAAGAACTAGAAAATTTTTGAAAAAAATTGGTATTAAGATCCCCACTCTTGATCCAATTTGTCCTAAAGCGTTGTCTCTAGGTGAGTTCATCTTTGATTAGGAGTTGATTTCTTTCATATTCTAGTCCTTCTAAAACTTCATAGTTGTCTCCAATAGCCTCCACCCAGGCATCTGCAATATGGAGAGTCTGTAGATCTGATTCAATATCAATAAGTCTTTGGGAGTTGAGTTTTTTGTGAAAGGCTTCCCGGATTTTTATACGACCTTTTAAGCTCTTGAGCTTCCAAACAATACGGTGTTGAATACAGGGCTCGAAGAGAAAACTAGGATCATTCCAAACTTCAGCAACAATAGGTGAGAAATCTACTTCTAAGAGCCAACCCGAGTTAAATTTGAAGGGATAATGGATATTGTGGGTAGAAGAGTCCAAGTGCAAGCAAATCAAAGCATGGTCTGAAAAGAAAGGGGTTTCTACCCAAGTGTGAATTCCATCCTCTGTGGTGATTAAATGATGGGATATGAGAAATCGATCAAGTCTTTTGGTGATTGATTATGATTTCAACCACCCATTTTGTCAAGTAGGTACTAAGTTATATGGAGCATAGTCAACAAGATTGTGTTTAAGAAACAAGGATGTCAAAAAATCTGCCAGTGCATCATGAGTAGCAAAATCTCCCCAAATTTCCCTTACGGAGGTAGTGAGATTCAAATCCCCCGCTAAGATTAGGTTTTTGAGGTCAAGTAGACCCCGAGATTCTACTTTATTCCAGAAATTTTGTCTATTAGTGTAGGGGGCATAGATATTGAGAAGATCTATCCTTTTGTTGTTGATGCAGTAAGAACCCGAGAGAAGTATGCCTCCACAAAAAAGATAAGGGGATAGATCAAATTTTGTGGGGTCCCAAGCCACATCCAATCCCCCAGAGGTGCCAAGAGAGCTAACAATGTAGATGTGCCAAGTTCAAAAGAAACTATTTAAAAAGAGTCTGGCCTTTTTGTTGTCAACCAATGTTTCCTGAAGAAAAATGATGTCCAGAGATGAGAGAGAAAGAAGTCTTCTGAAGGAAGCAGATTTCTGGAGGCCCCACGCCCCTCTAATGTTGAGGGAGAGAAATATCATGGCTTTGCTCTTGATAGGGATTTCATGCCTCTAAGCGCCCCATTTCCAGTGACAGAATGTGAAGTAACCGCATAATTTGATGAAGAAGAGCCCTCCTTTCGATGAGCACTTTGGTTTTTAATTGGTGAGTGTTCAAACTCATGGCCTTTGGTCCAAGTGTAGTCCTTTTTTGTATGATTTGGTTTGGTCTCAGATGGTTCCAAACCAGTGTCAGAGTCATGCAGAGTGTAAGGATTAATGCCCATATATGTAGGTAAGGGTATGGAGCTAAGGACTTATTTATATGAAGCTATTAAGGAATCTATAACAACACCAAGAGTGCTATCTCCCGGATCGGATTCAATAAGACTTGGTAATCGGAAATAATCTTCTTGTTCAAAGGAGTGGTCACCAGAGATCTCAGTCGCAAGTAGAGGAGATGAGTGTGAGACATGTGAGTGCTCTCACACTTCCAAAGGACAATTTGAGGGAGTAGTGAAAACAAGAGTCAGTAGGGTAGTTGTCTGAATCGCATCCACTTTATAGGAAGGGTGATGGTTGGCCAGGATGGAAGGTAAGTTAGAGGCTATGGTATTTTCAAAAAAAAAATCAGGAGTAAAAGGAGGGCCAACTGTAGTGTATAGACAAGTGGAAGTATTTGAACAGAGGCAGGTGGATGTGGAGACGGATTAGAAGACTGGTGTAAAGAATGAGAATCTGAAGTATTACTAGACATGACCCCTCGAGGGAGAGGAACTGATCCTGAAAAAGGGGGAGGAGATTTGTTTAATAAATCATTTTCCCAAGAAGTAAGCGAGGAATACAGAGTTGGGCAGATGTTTTTTTATCTTACCTGTAATGGAAACCGGCCTAGTTTGAGCGCCATCTTCGGGATAGTTTGGGTAAATAACCTGTGTATTTTGTTCTGGAGAGTCCAAGTTGTAGGCAAGCTCAAGCATCAATTCCTCTAATAGATCATCATCAAAGACGCCAATGCAAGTTTTTTTCAAGTGGACCATCTGTCGTAAAATTGATCATCTGAAGGGAACACCGAGGTAGTCTAGCTTCTGACGAGTAAGGTGTCCTTGCCAGTCTATGTCCAGAGTTTCGAGCAGTCCTTCATGAATGTCTATTTCTACAAGTATCCTTGCCAGTTTTTTTTTTGGGCCAGTAAGCATCTTGGAGTCCACACAGATGAAATGGCCTAAAGAGTTACCAATGGCCATAAGTGCTTTTTCATTCCAGAGATGAAGTGGTAGTCTAGGAAGGAGGACCCACAGATGGAAAAGTCGGAATTAGTCTTGTGTTGGATCGAAGCTCACTCGCCAGCACTTCAACATGAGGCTATTGTCATTTAGATTCTAGAGGCACTTCAGAATAGTTGTGGAATCCTCAGGAGATTTGAACTAAAAGTAAATCCAACCTCGTCCAAGATGAGAGAGGGGAGGGACATAGCCTAGTAATGGCCGCCAAGTTTTATTCATCCAATTTTCCAAGTCTATAGAACAAAGATATTTGTAAGAGATTTTTCCCACAAGGTTGCACAGGGCCATGGAGACCGAGTCCTCCAATCCAATATCCACACCAAGGACGATCTTCTTCTTTGTTTTCTTCGGATCCCACGGACGTTGTGTGGGTTTCTTGCTCCCAAGTGGAAAGGATTAGTTCTTTTGTTCAAAACCAGAGATTCTGCTAGTATCATGTGTAGCCAGAGATGCAGATTTCTGGGGTATGGGGCCATTGTGAGATAAATGAAGAGTGGTATTGGTAGTAGAAAAAAGGGGAAGGTGTAAAGAGGGTCGAATCTTACAAGTTTTTGTCTGTAAGCCTCGTGAGAAAGGTCTCCTTTCTACAGGTAGAGATTTAGATTTTGTAAAGGGTAGGGAGAGAGATGGAAGGGAAGGGGGGGAGTTGTCAAAGGATAAGGGAGGACAAGTGATCAAAGGAGGATAGATAGTGGTAGACTATGTTGAATGTTGGAGCAAGTTTATACCTGGGGAAGAGGACAAAACAGCAGGTTCGAGAGAGGATTGTGAAAGGTTGCTACGCCTGGAGATCTCGTCTGTCAAGCTAAAGAGGCCTGCACTATTCCAGATGGCCTCGTCAGCAGCACTCATGAGTGAATTACATCTAAAAGGCGACACACACACCCTTTCAATATATCTTCATAAAGGAATATTAGTACTTGAGATCTTAAAGTTTTTCTAAATCATTTATAAGACAAATGTTATGTATGTAATAAGATATTTAAAAAGGCATAACACATCTCATAGTGGGGATTTTATTTTTATATCCATTTTCAATTACAAAATTTATAATCATATTTATTAATAATATATCTTCACTCGTTATTATATTAATCATAATTTTATCATGAACTATTAATTATTATTAATCATATTGATTAACAGTGTAAGGTGTGGATTTACAAAAATAATATATTGATGATGATGATGATGATTAATGTCCACTAAGATTGAATTGGTCACTCTTTAATCCCATGGCGTTTTAGGAATTGACCAACGCCCAATTTCACTATGGAGCTCATGAGAATTTGTTCTTATCTTAGCAATGCTTATTTTTTCTTTACACTTGTCAAAACATAGGAATAATTTTGATCTTCTAGATTATGGTTGATTACATCCTTATAATACCTTAATTTTTTGTTTTCCTCTAATTCTTTATCACACCACATTTTCTCTTTAAATTTTTATTTGATGATATTTTTAATAGTATCCTTATTCTGCAAAATGGTGTCTTCCATGATTCGTGAGTAGATTAGTCAAGATTGGGCATCTTTATGCCATCCTCGCTTTAGTCGATGGTGGTTACGAATGGATTTTGAAGAAATTTTAGGAAGCCTCTTGTCTTCCATGTTGTTTAAATTGTCCTTATACATTAGGTATCTATTCATAGCCCTCCTCTCAATGGGGGAAAGGCTTGCTTCTAAGAGGAGGATGGGATAGGGCATATTTCCTTTAATTTTGAGATTATAAGTTATAAATTTCTTTTTTGTTTGCTCTATCTTTCTCTAGGATTCACAAGAGATATTACATCCCCAGACTTCACATCCACAAAGAATAACAGGCATAACAAGAGTCTCAAAGAGGAGTTTCTTCTTATCCCATATCCAAAGATTGATTGATTTACAATTGTTTTCAAGCCCATATTAAGCTTTACATCCCCCAATAATCCTTTTCTCAATTTTATAACTCCATTTGAGCTTGTGGTGAATATCGATTCCAATATATTTGTATGAAGTCACTTCCTCGAAGTTGTTGTTGTCATATACAAAGGTATCATAAGTGATTTTATTGGATTTAAGGATGATGACCTTAGTCTTGTTAGTATTAATGATCATACCCATATTGGAGCAAAAATCCTTGAGGATTCTTAGTTGGTTTTCAAGATCGAGGGGACTCCTCGTCATAAGAACGATATCATCGACATAAAGAAGAATATTGATGATTATACCAATGAGAGTAGGGCCAACACAACCTGCTTCTTCCAAGCAATCTTCTAACTTGTCAATGTATATGCCAAAAAGGGTAGGGGACAAGGGACATCCTTGCTTGACTCCAATATTGCAGTTAATATCTTAAACTTGGAAATAACGTTCTCATACAACCCTATTGTAGCAACCCTCAACTCAAAAGGCACCTTTATCTCTTCCAACCTATTCCAAAGGTTTTTCCTAGGAACTGTGTCCAAATATTTTCTAAAGTCAAAAAAACGACAAAAAAGATTTGTTTTAGTATTGCAGAACTCCTCTACAATGATCCTAAAGGTAACAATATGGTCCGCAATTGAATGATATCCCCTAAACATGGCATAGCCTTTAGCTCTTTTACTGTGACTTTCTAGCCAAAGGCTAATCTTCTTTTCCAAAATAATTCCATAAAGCTTGGATAAAATCGGGTTAATCATAATGGTCCTATAATTAGAGGGAATGTTTCTATCCCCATTTTTAAAAATAGGGACAATGAAGCTTTGCCTCCAGGGTTTAGGGAAGCCCTGCTTGATTGCTTAATTGAAAAGCTTATGTATGTGAGGGATGAGTATAGGCCCTCCAATTTTAAAAATTTCAGCTTGGTATCCTTCAATGTCGTTAGCTTTCCTATTTGCAAGTCGCTCAACCCCAAACTCTATGTCATCCAAAAAAAAAACTCCATCCTCTATAGGGACAATAGGAATGATGTCCATGGCATTAAGGAACTCGTAAAGTCTTTTGAGGTAGGATTTCCAGTCCCTTAAGGGAATCATATTATTTTATTTAGTATTGTCGATTAGAATTTTCCTCCATGACTTCTTAGGATCCAACTTGTTCTTGAGAACACCATATATTCTAATATATTGAGAAATTTTCTACTGGAAAAAAAACTTCTTAAGATCCAACTTAAATAGTTGTGAAAGTTGTTCTTGCCTTTTATTGATATAGTACATTTTTTTCCTTTTAATTAAGGAAACAAATTTGAATATAATTATGTTAATCAAACAATATCTAAATATAATTAGATAAATATTATAAAGTGTTTTTAAAAAAAATAAAATGTATTTTCCAAAATATGAAAAATTTATAATATATAAAATTATTAAAAAAAGATGAATTTTTAACCAATTAAAAATAGTTTCAAGTTATACTATAATTTTAGTTTAAATAATATTTACAAGAAATTCAATATTCTTTATTGTAATCATTAAAATTAAAAATTTATAATATATAAAATTATTAAAAGAAAATTAGTTTTTACTTAATTAAAAATAAATTTAAATTATACTCTAATTTTAATCTAAATAATATTTAAAAAAAATAATAATAATTTTTATTATCATCCTTAAAATTAAAACAATAAAATCATATACTTCTTCTAAATAACATTTAACATTAATTATATATATAACCAAATACTATTTTAGATTACAATTTAACTTCTTATTAAAAAAATAATAAATAAAATTATTGTTAATAATATTTTATTTCATTTCATTTTACACTAAAATTATATTATTTTAAATTTAATCTTTCTTTGGAAAATATTCAACCTCATCATGATACGAAATAGATTAAAAAGTAGGGTTCATGTAGTATAGTTCTCCCGTGAATGCCACTTAAACCTAATCTGTATTTCCTAAGTCATGAGTTCATTTTGCAAGCATGTACTTATAAATCCTCTCATCCTTGTTATATGGAAATTTTGTCTTATTTTTCCTTTTTTTTTAATTTTTTAAGTAATTTTTTTAAATATGGATTTTTGACAAGAAAATTTTTATGAAGTGAATTTAATCATTAAATTAATTTTTCATTTAATTTTTTTTATTAATTTCTATTTATTTTTAAAAATGATTTATCCAAATTTTATAACATAAAATCATTTTATTTTAAAAATTATCAAAATTTATAATATATCTTTAAAAATTTAAATATTTTTACAAAAATATATGCAATTATTTTACAATTTATATTTTAAAAAATAATAAAATTCCCTAAAATTTCTATATTTTAATATAAATAAAAATATTTTTAAAAAAATTACATTTGAGTAACTCTTCAAACAACTTTTTAGATATTTAAAATTTTCTCACTCTTCAAATAGTCTTTTAGGTTAGCTATAACTTCTTATTAACTCATTCATTTGGTTACATGTTCCTTTAGTGGAAAAAATTGCAAAATGACAAATAATCATTTTTTAATCTTTGTTATTTTGTCATTTTCTTTATTTTAAACATAACATTATATTATGTCCAAATCACTATTGAAATTTAGTGTTCACCTTTATCCAATAAAAAGAAAATTAATTATAATGAAAAAAAATTAATATCCTCTTTATGCAAATTTATAAAGTGTCAATTGTATAATTTCTTTAAGTTTGTATATCGTCAACATTGTAAAGCGGCATCATAGTTTACAACATTTTGCATGCATAAGTGCATAACAAAATATCATAAATTTTAGGAAATCAATGTTTCTTAGTATTATGAAAATAAGAACAACACAAGTTCAGTATTATGAATTATGAAAATAAGAACAACACAAGTTTGAACCAAGGGTACTAAACAAGAAATAATCTTTTTCTTTTTCTTTTTTTCTTATAAAGTTTTAAGAACAAGGGACACTAAATAATTTCATTGATCAAATCTAAAAATAATAAGATTGAACAATAAAACATAAAATATATATATATATATATATTTAATTATTTTTTTTCCTCAAAAATATAAATTAAAAAAAAAAACCATATATTATATAAATTTTAAAAGAAAAGTATATATAGTTTGTAAATATCTTTGGCATTGCATAATACATTTGTGGCGTGATTCTTAAAAAAGAAGAAAAAAGATCTTGCAAAAAATTACTTCCATGTCTTTCATATAATAGGTTCCAAAACATGGATATATGCATCCTCTGTGATAAGTTGAAATATATAGAATGCAACTATTTACGTTAAAAATTCAAAAAATAGATTTGTCCAATAATTAACGAGCACTCCTCAAAAGCGATGTTAATTGTTTCCTCATCTAAAGCAAAGGGTTATTATTCCTTTGTTTTCTAACCTCTATCCATTCTTGTTCCTCTTAATCATGATCTAATTTATGTGTAGATGACTTAGTTGATAGACATCCCTACCCTTTATTAGGAGAGAGATCATCTTCATCCACCCTAGTTAATGATCCCTGAAGAAGAGCCGACTTTTTCGGTGTCATAACTACCCCTTCTTGCTGGGGGGAGGGGTTCACTTTCAAAATGTCTCCAATTTCTACTTTGGCTTCCCTTTCTAGGGTTTCCAGATGAGGAGGGCTCTCCTCTTGTTTGAAAATGGGGCATATTAGTTAGTGGTTCTCATCAACTCCTTGCCACCAAGGAGGCTTATAGACATGAGTTTTCCTTTTTTTATCTACCATGCATGAAGAAGTTAAATGCCCATAAGCAAAGCAAGATATACATATGAATGCAGCATATTCATAATCCAATTTTTTATTCCAAGACAAACATGCGACCTTTAAGCACATTTCCTCTGGAAGACCTTTTCCAAAGTCTATTCCAATGTATATTCTTGCATATGTCATTAAAAATATTATTCTCGTTTCTTTTGAACAATAATGAAATTTTCTAAGAGCATTACATATAGCTTTCAAAGAATCTAGACCTAAAAGTGTAGGGGAATATTTTTTATCCAGGTGGATATCGGTGGCCACCCACCTATTCCAACTGGCTCATTTTGGTAGTTTTTCAGTTTGGCAGTTTTTTTCTAGTTTTCGGGTCCTAAACTTCTGTGGTCGTTTTGAGGCCCTAAACAACGCTTTTAGGGATCGCCACGATCAAACTATAATTAAAGTCACACTTTGACAGCATAATGTGTAGTCCTCGGATAGAAATTTCCAACGGGATATCGTTCGCCTAAAATGAAGATCGTATGCAAAAGTTACAACCCCAGGAAATTTATGTACCAACTTACCCCAATGGGGCCGACATGACTTTTGGCGCTTCATCTCTTAGGGTTAGGTTTTTGGATGTCTAGGGTTTTGGCATTCATGTTTATTGTAAAAATGATTTTGGAGCCTCATTGTACTCATCTTCTTGTGAATGAATGCATTCGTCACATCTCTTCTCAAAGATAAGCCACCACCATTCTAGCAAACTTGTTTTCAGTCTGCATTTTACAGTTTCATCATATTTCTTTATTGAATAGAAACCAGTTTTAATGTATCTTTATTATTGTTCATTATGTCTATGTGTTAATAATAATAATGTGTGTTTATTTCGTTCTGGTCATAAAATTTTGATTAGTGGTATCAGAGCAGTTTTCTCTATGTCGTTCTTAGTGCATGTCCTCGACAAGGTCAGGGTACAAAGAGTTGGGTCTCGAGCTTGTTTCTATCGAAGAAAAGAGATCTCACATGCCCAAGAAACCTTCCAGGGCGGGAGAAAAGAAAGACGACAAGACAGGAGATCCTTTCAAATTGTTGCTTGAGGAATCCCTCGCACAACAGATGAATGAAATGATGAATAATTTTGCGCAAATCCTTCAATGGCTACCAACAGGCGACGCATCTTCCTTGAGCAGAGGCACCACCCCCTTCAAGGTACATGTCAACTTTGATATTCCTATATTTGAAGGTCATATAGACGCATATGTTGTAAACAAATGGTTGAGCTTGCTAGAAGGGTATTTTTCTATCCATAACTTTTCTAATAGAGAAAAGATTACTTTTGCGCTCCTCAAAGTCATCCCCCATGTCAAATATTGGTGGGAGACTTTTTATGAGAAAAAGTCAAGAGAGGAACCCTCATTGATTACAGTCACACTCACTTGGGAGTCCTTCAGGGATGTTATTAAGGAACAATACTACCCTGTTGAAAGTTATGACGACCTGTATACAAAATGTACCACATTGCGGCAGGAAAGGGATCAAGCAATGCCAGAGTTCACAAATATCTTCCATACCTTGCACACCAAGCTAGGTATCAAATATTTTGAGCAACATCTAGTGCTTAAGTACCGTGATGGTCTGCATAGATACATCTAGACAGAAATGGAGTTTTTGGACATCTCGTCCTTAGGTGTGACTTATCGATATGTTGTCAAAATCAAGCAGAAGCTTAAACAAAAGACATGACATTTTGGGTCTGGGAACCCCTCATAGAAGAAGCAGGTCAAGGGAAGCCCCAACCTGCAGAATAAAGGACTGAGAAAAGATGGATAGCCTCAGGAGAACCAGTCTAAGTTGCAAACAAAGAAGGGCAATGGAAAGATGAAGAAATATATCGGGAAGTGGTGCGACTTCCATAAGAGACCCTGGCATAACATTGTTGATTTCCGCTCAAATTAGTCATTGGTGGTTGAGTTAAGAGCCTCTTAATCAGATGCAGGTTGCAACTCTGATTCAGAACCAAAAAAGGGGAGATGAATCATTGACGCAAAACCCAGTGCCACTGTTTCTACCACCAAGATCCATCTCGATGAACCTAGTGAGTCAGAGGAAGGCGAGCGTCTCTTTCATTCACAGATGGCGGTAGCCAAAAGAACCTCATATTGGCGGAGGTCGTCAAGTGACTGGCCCTGCCAACAACGTCACACCTACATCCCTACACCATTGGATGGCTCCACCAAGGAAGTGATATCTGCGTCGGCCAACAATGTTGCCTTTCATATGGCATCAAGCCCTTCAAAGATTAGGTATTGTGTGATGTTGCTCCCCTTGAAGTTTGTGATGTTCTTTTGGGCCAACTTTATTTATGGAAACATCATGTTGTATATGAGTCTAGGCCTCTCAGTGTTATTATTAATTTGGATAGGAAATTGTACATGATACCCGAGGTACTCCCACCTAGTGTCATTTCCTTGATCTCTGCCATGAAATGAAGGAAGGCCATCTCTCAGACCGGGAAGTTTGTCTTCTTCATGATTCGCTCTTAGAATGAACGAAAAATTGCAGCCACATCCATGGCCTTCTCATCTGACCTCTCCACGCAGCAGAAGCAAGTGGATAAGGTCGTGGAAGAATAAAAAGACATCTTCTCCTCACATATTGGGGTACCTCTGCACTGTCAGGTCAAGCATTCCATCGATCTAACCCCCGACACACTGCTACCCAATGGGCCAGTTGTTATGATCCAAATACTCAAAATATCATAAAATAACATAAGTACACACCATGTATAGAATTTCATCGTGGAGCACAACTCCAATATAGATAAGTTACATAATAACTCATTAAATAATAGGGGAACCCCCTCCAAATAACCAAATACCTTTCATATTTCACAATTCGCATGTCAATAATGAATACATGATCTCTTATATATAGTTATTCACACTTGCACATGAGGCCCCTTTATCACTAGGTTGACCCTATTACATATGTATTTACACATTGCATGTACATTTAGGCCCATATATTCCCCCCCTTGGGGTCATATAATATACATTTAGCCATATATATGCCCCCCTTGGATCATAGCATAGTACCCTCCTTAAAAAAGATTTGTCCTCAAAGCTTTGCATTTAAAGGCTTCACATGTGATGAAACCAAGTAATGTGATTTTTTTATGTTCCTTCTTTATTCATTCCATTGTTGATGATCTATCCATCCAAAATCAATTATTTTCAGTCTTAATCCTTGGCGTCTAGTTGTTGAATAATTTTCTTTCCTTTGATTCCATGTATTTCTGTTGAAGCTTCTCCAATTTGTAGTCGTTGTTGGTCTCTGATAATAGTTTGTTGAAGATTAGTTTGGTGATCCCTTGCTCCATGAATATTGACAAGTATTCCATCTTCTTCATTCATAATCTTGATATCGTCCTTCTTGTCTTCCTTGAAATGTTTCTTGGTAATGAGGGTCTCAATACAGTTTTACATTTGATGGTCTTCCTTCACGTTGCACATGCATTTCATCTATATTATTTTCAGCGACAATGGAATCCTCGATCATGGTTGATTGGTCTTTGATTACTCTAGCCTTCGAGATAATACCATCATATTTGGTATGTACATCCTCTAGATGGAGTTCAACTTCTTCAAGTATCTTTTGTTGACCTTCTTGAATCTTGTCTTATTTCTCCTTTTGAAGCTGCAATGTGATCCCATCTAACAAATTTTGACATCCTTTTTCAATTCTAGATTGTATTTCTGATTTTACCTCATTGGTATTTAAGGATTCCTCAACCTTCATGCAAATTTCATCTTCCAGTCTTTTGGTAGATTCTTCATCCAAGATCCTTCTTTCTTATTGATTTTGACAATTCTTCTTTTCTTCTTTCAATCTCTTGACCTCATCCAATAATTTTTTATTATGGTTTTGTAATCCACATATCTCTTCATCTTTCTTTTTCAAATCTTCCCTTGACTTGTCATTTTCCCACATTGATTTACTATTATTTTATTTCTTTAAGTTCTTAACCTCCTTAATGAGTGATTCATTAAAGAATTGTATCTTATATAGATCCTTACTCTTCTTCTTAATCTCTTCCTTTATTTCTTTTAATTCATTTTTAATTCTATACAATTCCTCCATTTTTGTATCCCTAATCCATTTATCTCAGAAGAGTTTTTCAAATTCTTCCCATGTGCAATGCAATCTAGTATTTTGATCAACACTCATCCACCACTTCCAAGATTCATCAAAAAAATAATGTATTTCCTTCCTAGGAGTCATATTATATTATTTTACCAACCTCAACCATTACATAGGATTGATTTCATCTTTATCTTCATCTCCTGTAAATTTAGGTATTTCCATTGATTCTTAATTGAGGTCTAATCCCAACCCTCAAATCACAACCTCAATATGTTAAGGATAAATATCTCAAATAGTTGTAATACTTGTTCAAATATTCTCTTATATGTGTTATCTTTCCAATGGATTTTGAATCAACTCAATCGGACATTCCAATCAAAAGTTATGATAGTTTTAAGTGAACATACCTTTGAAACCCTGATTTGGAGTATGTCCTCCTGGCCGACCTTACTTATGATGTATCTCTACAATTTCGGCCCTTATCAGTCTGAAATTATGACCTATAGTACTCTGAAATTTTTTCTCTGCAATTCCATAAGTATGACCAAAATTCGATGTGCCAAGTGGAAGTTATGGTAACTTCCCCACACCTTGCTGATTTTTGGCCTTTGTAGGAGAGAGAAATTTGACAGCATGCCCCACGCACAATAATTGATATGAAATTTGGAAAATTGTACCCGAAATCCTATGTCCCGTCCACTATTCATTGCAATTAGTCTCACTCAATTTGGATTCCCTCTAAAGAAGTTATGGTTGTTTTACCCGGAACACCTGTTTGAGACTAGACAATAGGACTAGTCAACTACCCTATCATGCACAGGGTGTATATACAAAAGTAGGATGACCCAGAAGCTGAAATTTTTATCACATATACCTTGATAATTTTTGTGAGAATCCTCTATATTTCAAGGTCTGAAATTTTACAAAAAAAAAAAATTATAGCAAAATTTCCTCGATGACTAAATTCAAGATGATTCTTGAACCCTATCTTACACAGGCTATATCTCCGAAAGTATAGGGCCTCAGGAGCTGAAATTTTAACCCCACGTACCTTGATCCATTTACTAAATATCCTCCATGGGGTTCCTTCTGAAACACCATTGAAAAAACTTTATAGAAAAAATTCCAAGGTTTCTCAGGTGTAGCAGCGAAACCCCAATACCTTGAGCTCTAATACCAAATGTTAAGATCCAAATACTCAAAATATCATAAAATAACAGAAGTACAAACCATGTACAGAATTTCAACATGGAGCACAACTCCAATATAGATAATTTACACAATAACACCTTAAAGAATAGGGGAAACCCCTCCAAATAACCAAATACCTTCCATACTTCACAATTCACGTGTCAATAATGAATACATGATATCTTATATATAGTTATTCACACTTGCACATGAGGCCCCTTTATCACTAGGCCGACCCTATTACATATGTATTTACACATTACATCCACATATAGACCCATATATTCCCCCCCTTGGGGTCATATCATATACATTTAGCCATATATATGCCCCCCATGGGTCATAACACCAGTCTATCTCCACTCTCTATTAGAAAATGAGGAGATCAAGAGTCAGTTCCAAGAACTGCTCCAAAAGGGGCACATCCAACCTAGCTCACCACCTTGTGGAAGCCCAATCGTTCTTGTGCAAAAGAAAGACGGGACCTGACGACTCTGCATTGATTATCGGGACCTAGATAAAATCACAGTCGGGAACCGATACCCGATTTCTTGAATCAACGATCTCCTTGATCAGCTCAATGGGGGGAAATACTTTAGTATGATTAATCTAAAGTCTGGCTACCATCAGGTCCCAATAGAGCATATAGATGTATGGAAGACTGCCTTCAAGTCAAAAGGTTTTTTTGAATGGTTGGTCATGCCCTTTGGTTTGACAAATTCCCCAAAAAATTTCATGAGGATGATGGACGATATATTGCATCCTTTCACCAATTATTTTTTAGTGGTGTATCTGGATAACATCCTCATCTACAGCAAGACTTGGGTGGAACACTTGAAACATATCCAACAGGTTCTACACACTCTGCGACAACACACGCTATATGCCAACTTGGAAAAATGTTCCTTTGGCATGGACAGGATCCAGTACCTAAGATACATCATTGATGAGAATTATGTGCATGTGGATCCAGCCAAGAACCAAGTCGTTTTTGACTGGCCATCCCCAACCATGCTCATTGATCTTCGGAGATTCTTAAGCCTTGCCAATTTCCATTGCAGGCTCATGTAGGGATTCTCCCATATTGCATGGGCCCTCATCCAAGTAACCAATGGTGGTGGTAAGGTAAAGTTTGTGTGGGGCTTGTTCCAACAGTAAGTGTTCGATGATTTGAAGCAGCATTTGTGCTCATCCCCTATGCTTTCATTACATGACTTGTAACATCCCTTTGAGATCAAGACAAATGATTTAGACTATGTTGTGGGTGCAGTTCTCACTTAGCATGGACACCTCATGTCCTATCATAGTGAGATATTATTATATGTCATCTGTAAGTACCCTACTTACGAAAAAGAAATGTACTCCATTGTGCAATCCTACCACCAGCAGAGGCATTACATTCTCGGGAAGGAGACAATCATCTACACTGATTAGAATCCACTGCAGTTCATGTAGACACAAGGAAAATTGTATAATGACCACCATCATATGTGGTCCACATACTTGCAGAAGTTCCACCTCAAAATCAAGCATAAGACAAGAAGTACCAACTGCATCATTGATTTCCTCAACTGACCTCCAAACGTGACACTCACCATGGTGCTAGACTCTTGCAGCCACGAGACCTCTAGATGGCCCCAACTCTATGAGAAAGATCCTGACTTTGCCACCACCTACCAGATGTTGGGAGAAAACACAGTTGTCACTAATTTACATCTTCAGGATGGGTTGTTGTGCCATCTGGGCCATCTTTGCATTCCATCAAGTGAGCAAGCGAAGATGATTTTGGAATCCCACTACAGTCGGGTGTGTTGAAATATTGTAATTGCAAAGAGTATTCTATTTATTATTGAGTCATTATTCATTATGATCAATCCCCTTTTGTGGATTGATAATGTCGGGCATTGTAATTGACCAAATACCCTTTTGCGGATTGGTCAAACCCTAATTGTATTATCCAAATTAAGAAGTTAGCCCCCAGGCCTAATTAAAGTGGTTTTAACCACTAAGAAGACAAATCGGACCTGCCCAGTGAAGAGACACCTTTCTAGCACCTGCCAGTTTGTATAAATAAAGGAAGGCAACGCCTCATTTTTTCACTCACTCGTTCGCTCACTCAATGAGTAAGTTTGGTAGTTGCGGTTGGGAGAAGAAGGAAGAGAGGTGCATTGCTCAGTGGAGGATATTCTCTAGTGTTTGGTTTATTGTCTTGGCATTGTATTGTCTATCTATATTAAGGAAGCTTTTGTTGGGTTTTCTTCCCCATGAGGGTTTCCTAGGATAAATGTTGTGTATCTTGTGATTGTGTTTCTCTCAGTGATCCTATCTATGTTATGGTTATCTAGTAAATTGAAAAGAAACCTAATAATAGCTTAAAACTTAACATCGAATCAGAGCTAAGTTGAAGAGAGGATATTTCATTGGATAAAGAAAAACGTCATTGTTGTCATACAAGAAAATTAGGGTTTTTTGTTGAAGAGGAATATCAGCCTAAAAACCATCTAGAAAAGTGTGCCCTAGACTATGGAACTCTTTGGCACCTTGAGCACACCTTTTCAGTGGATAGACCCTCTCATGAAAATTCAAACCCTAGTTTTTGACTGGTACCAGAAAACCAGAAGTACCAGAAAAATAGAAAAAATCAGGAAACCAGAACCAGTACCAGAAGTACCAGTCCAGATTTCCGCAAGCTCAGTTTCAAGGGTAAAAATTGGATTTTCAAAAATTTGACTGCACCAGCTTACTCGCCTCAACTCAAAGCATCTAGCCCCTGGATCAGAATTTCAAAATTTGAAGTTCGAAAACTTA
Organism: Picea engelmannii; assembly: GCA_009831015.1. Classification (NCBI taxonomy): domain Eukaryota; kingdom Viridiplantae; phylum Streptophyta; class Pinopsida; order Pinales; family Pinaceae; genus Picea; species Picea engelmannii. The sequence continues at coordinate 324,371 of ML790314.1, read as the reverse complement.
GGGTTTCCTCATAAAACCCTAAGTTGCAGTTTTAGAATCAATTGCAGTTGCAGTATCAGTTGAATTATCAGCTGCAGTACCAGTTGCAGTCACCCTTGAAGTTTTTAAGAGTTAGTAATTATTATTGTTGCTACCAGATGGTGCCACTACCTGCAAATACTATCAAAGGTATATATTCACATATGTTTAAACTGCTAAGCTTTAAATGGTATTTGCAGGAAAAGGGATCTCTTTCCATAGATCCAGAAGGATCTAAATATCCAACACATTCAGAGGAATAATGCAACCCGGGTTTGGTTATTCTTATATGCATCTACTTGTTATGAAATTATTTTTATCTAGGTTGCATGTTGAAGCTATGACCATCATACTAACCTTTGGTCAAAATTTAAGTCAAAGTATTAGATTGATTCAAGTTGAGATCATAGAGTTTATCCTCTAACCCACCTTTTTGTCAAGACAACATATTGTCTTAGTACATAACACAGGTTGAAGAAAGCACTTGTCATATTGAGTGAAGGAAACTTGGAAGAAAAGCAACACACTCATTCTTGAGGACAAGACTCCAGGTTCCAGGTTTGATTAATTAAGTTGATAAAATTCAAAGTTGCACATGACAAAGTTGATAACTACACCATTAAAAGTAAACACTAGAGTTGAGGTAGCAGTCTTTGAAAGGTATTATGCTTGGTAGCATGTGAGCATATTGAGATAAATGCTTAATGTAATCATTTACTAGATACAACTAACATCTCCTCTAGTAGAAACTTCTTGTGTTGGTTCCAGGTTACCCTGGATGAATGTTTGATCACAACACTAGAAGAGTGTTGATCTCATTTTGTATTGTATTTCTTACTTTTGATCTTTGTTTCAGGCAGGTCACAAGTGATATCTCTAAAGGAGCTATTGTGATGATTATTGATGTTATTGTTTTATTACTATTATCAAAAGAGTAGTATTCTTGTTTGTTGTTTTGTTGACCTTGTTTCAGGTCACTAGTGATAACCCTGAGGAAGCTATAGTGAAGGTTACAAAAGACAACAGATGAGATGAGACATGAAAAAAACTATGTACGTGACCATACATATTCATGTACCATAGAAGATGAAGAAGAAGTTATTTTTGAGAGCCAAAGTATCTCATATAGAAATTGACTGTAAGGAGCAGAAGGCTCCAAAGATGACCAAACATTAGAATTCACAGAAGACTTGGTCAAAGGATAATGAAGCCATCTTGATGGGAAGCAGAACTCGTTTGAAGTATGACTCAACCTAACATATTTAGACTTGGTATTCAACACCAAGTATACCCTGTAAGAGATGATGAAGTTCTTGTATACTAAGAAGAAATCGAGAGTAATCCTGATCTTAGAAAGGATCATATGAAGAGACGTCTTCCAGGACTGGGAGACAGATGCCATGAGAATACTAGATCATATCTTCAGAGGAGATATGAAATCTCCTGGAAGATTCCCTTGTTTCAATGATAGAGAAGGAAGTCAATCAGAAATACTGGGATATGGATTCTTCTGTGAGACTAGAAGGAAGTTAGTATTGACTTCCAAGATTTATCTATACAGATCAAGCATGTTGCATATGTACAAATCCTGATGTGTGTCTAGAGGATTCTCCCAGCAAGAGGGAGAAGACTATGACAAGACACTTACTCCGATAATTGGAGAAATAGTTATAGTATTTATGAAGACAACCAGAACAACCATGATTCATATATAGTATGAGATGCAGGGAGACAAATCCCCATATTTAAAATTGAGTGGAAGTTGGTGCATTACATTAGTAGGGTCATGGAGACATGACTACGATAAAATATAGAGTTACCTCCATGAAAGAAGAAGAGTTACCTTTAGTATCAATTATTGAGCCACTCTCAGTTTCAGATGAAGTTGTTGTCATGATGAAGTAGAAGAGTTACTCTCATAATTCAGCAGTCACAATGAGAATGAAGCAACCATTCTCAACTTCAGAGCAACTGCAGGTGCAGAGTCCCACTTCCAGAGGAACATTTGTAGAGGACATACTCCCACACAATAAGACAGATAGTACCTTGGAGAAAACACAAAGAGCTAGCACATGATTGTGCAGATTGAGTTGCAATTGAGCAAGTGTACCCAATTAGTACAATATGATTTGAAGATTGAAAATAGAAAGAATCATGTCTACCGGTTGAAGGAATATCTATACATGTTGAAGCAATCTCCTAGAGCTTAGTATGGAAGAATTGACAGTTTCCTGACGAGTTTGGGATTTACCAAGAGTAAAGTTGATTCTAACCTTTACTTCAAGGTTGTGAATGATGAGCCAGTTATATTGTTGCTACTATATGTAAATGATGTATTCTTGACAAGATGAAGAAAATTTCATCACAGATTGTAGAAGAAGCTCGCTACAGAGTTTGATGGAAGACCTAATGCATTATCTCCTAGGTCTTGAAGTTTGGCAGAGCCCGGAGAAGATCTTCCTTAACCAAGGAAAGTATCCAATTGAAATAATGAAGAGGTTTAACATGTTGAAATGTAAATCCATGTACACACCCATGGAAACGAAGCTGAAGCTCCTGGTAGACACTTCGTCAGAATTGGTTGATGCTACTCTGTACAGACAGATTATTGGTTCAGTGATGTATCTGACAAATAACAGATTGGATATATGTTCGGTTGTGAGCACCTTTTGAGTCTGTATCTGGTAGAGCCCAGACATGTTCACCTTGTAGCTGCAAAACATGTGATGAGATACCTTAAGGGTACATTGGATTTTGGTCTCTATTATATTAGAGATCATGACTTCAGATTGTATGGATATACTGATTCAGATTGAGCTCGAAGTGTTTACGATAGAAAGAGCACTTCAGGATGTTGTTTCAGTCTGGGGTCATCCATGATCTCATGGCAGATTAGGAAGCAATCAAGTATTACTCTCAGCACGGTAGAAGCAGAATACATTGTTGCATGCTTCTCTAGTTGTGAAGCCATATGGCTTCGGATCTTGTTGATAGATCTATTTGATCTGGAAATGGAAGCCACTGTGATCCTATGTGATAACTAGAGTAGAATAAAAATGATGTATTCCATGATGAGTCGAACCACATAGAGATATGGTATCACTTCATTCATGATATGATGCAGAGAGGACCTATAAAGCTCCAATATGTTGGCACAAATGAACAGGTTGCAGATGTGTTGACCAATCCTCTGTCTCGTGTAAAGTTTGAGCACTTTTGAGACAAGCTTGGTATAGTCCGAAAGGACCTCCCTCAAAAGGGGGAGTAGTGTTGATGATACTATGGTATCCTGACCAATTTTGGGTAGCTCAGTTAGGATTTTATATCCTAGGGGACTAATCATCCCTGGACAGATCCCGAAGGTCCGTAAGGACAGGCGGTCAGAGTACTTATGCATGTATATACTAGCTTTGGTCAATAGTGGTAGCTCCGTTAGGATTTTATATCCTAGGGAATCTTTTGATTCCTGGGCAGATCCTTTGGATCCGTCAGAGTACCACAAGATGTTGTGATGACAACCTAGTGTTGAAGATTTCCAGCTTCGTGTTGATGTTGTTGGTGCCAGCCTAGTGCTGAAGATTTCCATCTTCATGTTGATGTTGTTGATGCCATCCTAGTGTTGAATATTTTCAGCTTCGTGTTGATGTTGTTGATTCCAACCTCGTCCTGAAGATTTCCAACTTCGTGTTGATGTTGTTGATGCCAACCTCGTGTTGAAGATTTCCAACTTTGTGCTAATGTTGTTGATGACAACCTCATGTTGAATACTTCCAGCTTCGTGCTAATGTCATTGTGATGCCAGCCTCGTGCTAAA
>ML790314.1:288617-299774 GCA_009831015.1 Picea engelmannii | reverse complement strand
CCTAGAGCGTTGGTGCTCTTGCCATGGTTCGATTCTTTCGATTCAAGGTGGGCGGTGACGGAAAAACTCTTTTCTATGGGTTAAGCTTCCAGGTATGCCGATTCATTTCTGTATCGAAATATCTTAAAATTGATCAGGTATAAGATAGGAGTTTTTCTTCGTGCAGCCTTAGAAACCCTAGAGCGGGAGGGCACGCCTTGGATTCTGATGAGGGCACCCATTGAGAAGGGTCTGCCAGAGGCGATCATATTCGAATTGGAAGAAAAAAGTCGGGGTCAAATCGTTGAGTATGAAAGTTTTCCCTCCAGGTGCAGACGTTATCGCGAAGATGGACACCTCTATCGTGACTGTGAGCTTAAAGCCTGAGCTGCAAAATAATTAGCTAAAAGATCCAGGGCAGAAGGAGATATGGTTCCAGATCGGAGGAAGGCTGAAAAAATGTCCATCGAGAGGAGTCCATCCAATCAAATAGGTGATCCAAGTATAAGCAGGGATATAGGTCTAGATTAGAGAAGGCAAGCAAATATTCTATGAGAATAAGAAAGAACATCAAAGGTAGAGTCTATTAATTTAAACTAATCATAACACAAGTCTAAACAATCTATTTTTAGACTTTTTCCAATGGCCATCACTAAAATGTGGTTATGTAATTGTTGGTGAAATTGTAATTTTCCATTGCTTAAATTGTATTTTTGAATGCATAAATGGATTTAATGCCTGAAAAAACCCCAATTACACACAGATTGTGTAATCTCAACAATTGATATATGCATATCCAACAATTTTTCTAAATTTTTGGCTAGATTTTGGGCAAAACTAGTTGGAAAAATGTCTCTGAAATAGGTTCAAAAAGTAGAATGTTTAAACTACTCCATCAAAAATGATATCAGCACAAGACTCTACATGCATATTGACCTATTAACCTAGTCTATAATCAATTTGGAATCTCCCAGAACCAACTTCAGTAAAATAGACAAAGCCTTCCATTCTGCCATGTTGTTTATGCATGTCTCACTTCAAGGTTTAAATGAAATTTTGTGAGATTCAGTGAGACAAATTACTCCACTAACCCCAGATAGTCCAAGTGTGCCTTGGCAAGCACCATAAAAAAGGCCCAAGGATGAGAGTTATCAATCTCCAAATTGCCCATTAGCCCTAACACTTTGGCCTTTGTGATACACTTTATTCCTTCAAATAGAATTTGATTTGATGGTGACCTTGGACGGGAGGAATCTCTTTCTCTTCGAAGACGTTGGATTCCCTTGCTAACCAAATGGTACTTGAGGCAATCAATGGCAGAGATATATGAGTTTTAAGGGATTTGTCTTCAAACCATTTCTTCATACACTAATAGAAATGCCTCTTACCGTGATCCTTGACCTCCAACAAATGGAAGAATAACACTCTAGACCTCTTTGGAAATTTCAAAATGAACCAACAAATGGTTCCCCCCTCACTCTTGCATAGTGTACACATACTTGGACATTGTCTTTCCCTCCTTCGAGGAACCTCCCAAGACAATGCTTTATTAGCTAGAGCTAACCTCATAAAATTCCTAAACTTCATTAGAGCTTTAACTTTCCAAATCTTCCCCCATCACCAAACTACTTTTGTTTCTTCTTCTTCAAACATGGCCTTATAATGTAGGTTGGCTATGAACTTACCTATAGAAGGGGTTTTGGACCATACCAAAGAGTCATCCTCCATTCTCAATCTGGTAGAACTCTGAACCAATGTCCTAATATAACCTTGACAAGAATAGGAATCTAGATCCCCCAATCCAAGAGACTAAGCTTTCAACCAACCTCTCTACCATAAGTTAGTAGTAGATGGTGTTGATAATTTGCAGCATCGAGCAGACATTCTCCCAGGATTGGTCATGGTGATTTGATAAATGGAGAATGGTCTTGGTGTATTCTTCAAATGACAGAAGACTCGAGGTGTTAATGTTCCTCCAGTGTGCGGCATCTTCAGGTAGACATTCACCCATAGGGGTGTACCTGTAGTGAATGGCTCTGGTAAGCATCGGGTGGACCTTCTCCTAGATTGGGTTGCAGACCAAGGGAGATAGGATACATTTATCACAAGGGTGTACTTGTGGTAAATGGGCCCAGGCGTAGTCCTTCCTTGGTCATGAAAAGGAGTGATATGGACTCGAGGTGCTTGAGGTGCTTTATGTAATGTTCCCAACCAAATCTAATATAAAAATTAGATTTGTGTGGTTGAAAACTTTAGTCAAACACTTTGCTTGTTGGGTCAAATCCTTGACTAATCTACTCTTCTTGTTGTCCCCACTTGCATGGTAGACTAATGATGTGTTTTGGGGATCAATGGGATGGGTTACAGCCTCCTTATACTCCCAGGGTATCTTATTGTTTGGTTATTTAGCTTATTGTTATGGTTATGACATCTGAACTCATTGAAGAATTTTGTCAAACAGATTGCATATTTGGCATGTTCTTGGGTTTGCTTGTGGTTTATTGTATGCAAAAATTGTTTGTGCTAGAAATGACAAATAATAACAATATAGATAATAGATATAACACAAGGAAGCCACAACTCAAATCTGCATTTATTCAATAATAATAATAGCTAACCTCCATACAAATGTCGAACAGATCTGAAATACATACAGCTGAATAATAGGAGTGGTTGAAGATGCCTCTAATACAAGATAGAAGTCAAAGATAATGAACCAAAGAGGCCTCCAAAAGCTGCATGAAAGCATCTAAACGATCAAGTATTTCCTTGTTGCAATATGGCACCTCTTTCTGACCCATCTGCGCCCTCACTAACTATAGGAAACATGCAAAAAATTCCCTCTTCATAAATGGCCTCAACCCCTCTGCAAACTAATGCCAAACTGTGTAAAATGAGTATGATGGAAGATATGATGAGTTACCCCAACTGTAGAGACCAAATCTGCTCCCAAAATAGTGTCTCCCTAACCCCTAGTGCGCCCCTCAATAGGAAATTCGTCCAGCTCTCCAAATGAATTGAGCATGGATTGAATCTCTTGGGAAATGCCAAGGAAAAGTCACCCTTAATGTGCCCAACAGCTTTGTGATGAGATATCTCTTAGATCTCTCTCAAAAAATCCAAATCGAACCTCTTCTCCCCAAGCAATGTGCCCTACCCTGTAGAAAACCCTCACCGGTGTGCCCCCTTGTCAAAACCGATGGCGGAAGTAGATTTGAACTAATGTAGAATGGTTAGGGTGGAATATTTCACCACCTTGGCCAAGCTTGGATCATGAAAGGTGGAATCTTTCACAACCATGATGATCTCTAGGGTTTATATAGTCAAAACCCCCAAGTACCTTGAGCTTTCTAGCCAAGAGGCCAGACATCAAAATATCAATCAACATAATGAGAAAATAGAAGCCCCTGTCTCTCTTTTATACACCCTTTCACCTTTTTCCATTCAAGTGACTTTTAATTCATCTTTAATCTTTCTTCATTAAATCACTTTATTAATTTAATGACCCTTTTAACTCTAAAAAATTGATTAATTCACCCTTACAAATTCTTCTGCCATTGAAAGTCACTTTTTATCATCCTACCTTGTAGATAATTTCGTGTCGGTTCCAACGAGCTATTACACTAAGGTGTTCCTCCAAGAAACAAGCTCCAAATAGCACCTTTAGTGTAATTAATTTAAATATGCTCAATAATAACCCAAAATTATGGAAATCGTCATAATGCAACGAAACCAAGGACAAGTTGTGTGGAATGGATCCTAATGGTGAAATATGATGAATAATGTAATTTGGGCCTCATAAAACTCCTCAAAATTTCCTGAGCTCACCATCACCCCCAATTGGCTACTCTGGCATGCATCCCAAACTGCAACATAAGGGAATCCAAAAATGGGGACATTACACTTCCCATGTGTCAGATAGCATCAAGTTGACATTCACTCATGGGGGTGTACCTATGGTGAATGGCCTTGGTGTGGTGGTGATTTGACAAGGATGGGTATAAGACCTGAGGTGCTAGACATAGTTGTGTGGAGAAGGATCATCAACATGGTTCATAAGAAACTTTTCTATGAAAGAAGAAATCCAAGAAAACAAGAAAAATACAAGGAAACCATTAAAGAAGGCCCTAGAAAGCACAAGAAGGAAAAAGAAGACAAGAATTTCAAGCCAACCCCATTGAACCATTGAAGAAGCATCTCTAAATGCAATAAAAGAAATAAAAAGAAATATTAATGATGAGAAAGACAAGTCGGCCCTACATAAGTGAAATTAGGGCAAATCGATTTGTATAAATAAAGGACTAATGCTCTCATTTGAGATATAACACAAGCATCTCTTCTTAAGAAGTTCGCTACACCTAAGGAAGACATAGCAGCAATTGCAGGTTGATCTTTGATGATATTTTTGGGGTTCTATCTATTGAAGGAGGTGCGCTCTACCTTCTAGAGGTGTGCTAGTCTTGGAGAAGGCCTATTACAGGGTGTGCCATTCTTGTTGCAACAGTTTTACATTTTGGTTGAAGTTTTGCTATCTTGCAACAATTTGTTGCCTCTCTCTCTTGCTGCAGAAAGTCTATTTATGTGCAGAGATTAATGGTGATGTATTTGTGAACTTGGATTGAATTTCTTCTAGAGAAAAGTTTGTTGGATTTTTCTCCCGAGTTCAGGTTTCCCAGGATAATCTTGTGTCTATTGTGCATGGCTAGATTTTTGTGATCCTATTGTTTCCGTTGTATAAATTGGTTGAAATTTTCAATGTGTAATTATTCTATGATAACAGTGGCATAAACATCATAAGGCAATAATTATCAGATCTGAAACTAGATGTAAAAAATTCAACGGGTGGATGTGCTACATTTCTTAATAAAAACCTTGACCATTCAATAGATGTACAGCATGATGAGGTAGAGAGCTTTGTCATGCACATCTCATCCAAGGTTCACTCCCCAGCCACACCTTTTTCACATCCCCCACTTTCCACACAAGCCAATTCACAATGAGGGGAAAATAAAGTACTAGGGATTTTAATATTATCAAAGCATTTGAGAATGATTTACCTATAGATTGGATCCACTCTTCATAATTTAATGGGTCAACGTATTTATACTTAACAACATCATGCCAAAGTCCTTCCTAATTGGTGAGTTTCCATAGGCTTTTCACTGCTAGTGCTTTACCAAATTGATGAACATTTTTAAGCCCCGCCCTTTGACAACCTTGGGCTTAGTAATTTGTCCCAGTTCACAAAAGAAATTCCATTATTTTCACTATGACCCATCCATGGAAAGTGAAAACACTTTTTCCTAATCTTTTCCAGCGTTYTGATAGGAATATAGGACGTAGAATTCCACAAAATGAGAATTGCTTTGAGCAAAAATTTAACTAGGGTTAGTATGTCACCTAATAGACAACCTTCTATTACACTAAAGGGCAATTATTTTCTCAACCTTTTGAACAACCAAATYCAATCTCTATAACCATAGTCGTTTGGTTTCAACATGAAAGTCATATATTTAAAACCTTCATTGAATTCAATGCATTGGAAGGCAAATGTTTTAGAGATAATTTCTACATGGCCTTGGATTATTCTATTAAAGGATATTGATTATTTTTGTCCATCTATTTCCATGCATGTGGCTGAATAGTACAAGATAAAAAAAATTGTATTTAAGAGTTCCCATAGAGTTCCATTACCAAATAAAAGAACATCTATAAAGAGCATGTGATTTGGGTTGGTTAATATTCTCCCCATCTTGATACCTATTATACATCTAGTGCTTTGATAATCAAAGACAATCCTACTCAAACCTTCAATGACAATGAGACAAAGCAAAGGGGACAATAGGTTCCCCTATTTAAGGCCTCCAAAGGGGGTGAAGAAATTTGAGGTTGAATAAGGAGATAAAAGGATACAAAGGAAACACAATCCATGACCAAATTTATAAGGGAAAATAACATCAAATTTGGATAAGAATAAGACGAATATACATCAAACTCACTCGATCATATACTTTGGAAAGATCAAGCTTGATCACCATAGCTTGAATTTTTTTGGACTAATTGAGTGGAGGGCCTCTTGGGAAACTCCAATTGCATCATGGATATGTCTATCATTGAGAAAACCAAATTGTTCCTTTGAAATAGTGTTTGAGAGTACCCCCTTCAATCTCATGGTAATAACTTTCGAAATAATTTTATAAACATAATTACAAAGGAAATCAATGTGAACTCCTCAAAGGAGGATGGATCATTTTTTTAGGAATCAATGTTATGAATGTAAAGTTTATAGAATTTAGAATCTTTCCTGATTCCTCCACTACCTTTAACAGGACCTCTTCATTATAATCATAGAACCCTAGATAAAAATAAATAGACCAACCATTATGCCCAGGGATTTTTTCCTTTTGAGAAGATTTCACAACAACTTTGAACTCCTTCGATACCTCATTCACACCTTCTTTAATCACCCTGGGGAAGTAGGAGGTTATCTTTACAATATCTGTTATATTAGCCCTACCCAGTTTGTGGTAGATATTTTTGAAATGAGAAAACCCTAAGTTAGCAATATCCTTGAACCTTCAGACTTTACTACCATCTTTTTTTTTCATTTCCCATAAGGTGTTGTTAGTTTTCTTATGCCTAGCATAATTTTTCAAAAACTTAATGTTCTCTTCCCCTTAGGCTAACCACAAGGACTCTTCATTATCCACTTGTAATCCTCCCAATCCAACAGTTTCCTTTTGTTCTCCTCCTAATCTTTGAGCTACATCCTGTATTCCTTTGAGAACACTCTGTTAGTATTATAGTCAAACAAATGAGAAATCTTGGGTTCCACTTCCACGAATTATTCTTCAAATACCAATATTTTTCCTTGACCCAAGTTAAGGTTTCTTTCTTGATCCTTTTTAAGTTCTCTACAAACTCAAAACTTGCAAATTGTGAATTGTTGGGGAAAAGTGCCTCCATTCATCTTTATCAATTTTCACAAACTCTTCGTCTTCAAGTCGGGTCAAATGAAATTTGAAAGGCATGTCAATTTGTTCTCATCCTTTCCACTTGTAGAAACATCAAGGAATGATTAGAAAACCCTCCCAGATTTATCCAAGACTTGATTCTATGAGAGTCCAATAATCGTTGTTTGGAGACTAAATATCTATTGATCCTTTTGGAGATTCCCTCATTCTCCACTCTAAAATTCCTCCAGGTTGGCACAAACCTCATGGGTTAAATATCACACAACCATGAGACTTCAATATTATGAAGGAAATAATATGCTACCGGATCCATCCAAGTCATTTCTCCCCAAATTTTGGTTCTGGAAGTAGCAAAATTAAGATCATTGCCCACAATAATATGTTGCTTCTTTAGTAAGTCTTGTGAAAAGAAGGCATCCCAATATTCCTTCCTTTCATTGTATTGGCCATAAATGTTAACCAATGGTATGATCTTCCCTAATTCCATAGAATGCACTTATGTCTAGATTAACACAAGAAGTAAAGAGTAGTTTAGTAGCCGTTAGGAGATTTCATTTGGTTATGATATGCCTTGATTTTCCATCCAAGTCTAACTTTACAAACTACCAATTCTTCAAGAAGGAAGATAGAACACTTTTGGATCTCTCACTATCTAGCCACTACTACAATACAGGGTTGTGTTGTCACTAATTTGCATCACCACAACCTATTTTATCACTTTCAATTGTTTTTGTTAGTGCATGTTCAGATTTTGCATCTTGAATTTGTGTCTAACTTGCGTCTAATTTGAATTTTGTTAGTTTATGATGCAAAAATTTTGAAATAAATGTTAAATATTGTATGTGTCATTGTTGTTAGAAAAATAGGTGTGCTCATTTTACCATAGATAATATCTCAATATTGTCACCCAACCATAGGCACAAATGCCACCTCCGAGCACCTTAACCTTGACAGAGAGAATAATTCTGGAAGAAAACCCTAGAACCAATAGCCAAACAAGGTAGCGTACCTCTCTCGAGAGCTAGCGTACCAAGCAAAAAGTCCAAAACTTAATAAAGAGAAAGTCCAAGCCAAACCAAAACGCCAGTTGCAGCATCTGCAGCTGCAGCTCCTCTCCAAACTTGCACACCACTGGTCTTATGCAGTTGTGAGAGTGAGTGTGTCAAATGAGATCTAGTGCCCCCCTTATTTATAGTTCTCCAAGTGACCTAATTGGGCCGACTTCTACTTTTGGAGGCTAATAATTCAATAATAAATATTCTCTTGAGTCAACTTGTCTCCTAGGGTTATTATCCAACGTTTTAGGGTTTCTCTTGCTTTCCAGAATATTCTAGTCTTGTCAGGGTTACATGTAGAGGTTAATACCTCATCCAGCGACCATAATATCAACACTCCCTCCTGGATAGGGAGGTATTAAAGGCAATGGTCTTGAGCACAAACTGACCATTCAACCGGTAACATCATCATAGTCACATAGGTTATCTCATGGTCAAATCATGAGCACCATCAACACTATCAGTATCATCTGATAGCATCAACTGCATCATCTCTTGAATCCATACTCCATCTAAGTAATCGGGCATGATGTTGAATAATTTACTCACTCCACAGAGTGATACAAGAATCGTTCTTCTACTCTTGACGTACATCCTAGAAGAATGATTGCCCTAGACCATTCTCCATAGGGAGAATGTCTTTCCATCAGCATATTGACTATCCATCTAGCAATCATCTCCAACACTAGTGATAGTCTCCATGGCAATCAAAACAATGCCATCCAATAGAATAGAACTATGTCTATCCATAGTAGTCCACAACTACTACCTAGTGGTACACAACCACTCCTAGTAGCACACAACTACTACCCAATGACACACGGTCACTACCAATGGATCACATCCACCATAGTAGCATACAACTATTGTCTAGCGACAAACAATCTCCACAACAATCATATCATCTGACATCAACCTGCATAAAACAATATTATGATTTAAATTGAATCATCTGGGCCATTCTTCCACTCACATCTGTGAGATCTAGAAGAGCATCTTCCCTCAGAAGGTAAAACATCATCCATGGGCTATCTAGACTATTCTTCCCAAGCATAGAATAATAATTGTTCTTGATTTATGAACCTAGACCATTCACCTAACTGGGCCATTCCTCCAGCACTAATCATAGTACAAGCTGGAGAGAATGAGTCTTCCCTAGGGAATGCATGTCCTTGATTGTTGAACCTGGACCATTCACCTAACTAGGTCATTCCTCCTACACTAATAATAGTGCAACTTGGAGAGAATGAGTCTACCCTAGGGAATGACTATCTAGACCATTTCCTATGGAAATTATTTTCCTGCACCAACCTCCAAGACAGACCATTCTTCAAAACTGCTCACAACTGTGAACTTCGAAAGAATGACTGCCCGGCGAGGTGGACCATTCTACTTGACCACTACTCAAAGTGACTACCAAGAATAATGATTGTCTTAGACCATCCCCCCACATTGGCCACAAGGGGAATCATTGTCTATTGTACATCAACAATATATCAAACCATTTTCATTACGAAAATGACTATCCAAACTGGAAAATGCATGTCCGTCAGATATCTCGAATCACTTTTCGAACATGAAAGGAACTGCCCATCCTGGACCATTTTTCGAACTGAAAAAATGATTATCCATAAATCAACAATATATCAGTGTTCCCTCCCAACCTGGGAGTAATCACTTCCTTTCTCAATAAGGAAGTCGTATCCACAAGCCCCAACTTGTCTCTTGAGTATGCAAACTTTTCATCTTGGACAGAGTCTTTACCAAAATATATGTTATCTACTCATTTGTGGAGATATACTAGAGAACCACTTCTCTCTTCTGGACTTTATCACAGAGAATATAATGCTTGATCGCAATGTATTTTGGCCTGTCATGGAATGTCGTTTCTCTAAAGGCTTCACATAGCTCTAATCATTACAATATATAATGGTTGAATTCAGTACCTATCAGATGGTCTAGAAATCAACTTACAGAGCCATATTGCTTATGTACAAGCATCACAAGCTGAAATATACTCTGCTTATGTAGTGTTGATTGCAACATACTTTTGTTTCCTGCTAGCCCATGACAGTGTGGCAAAGCTTAAAATTGGAGAATATCCAAGTAGCACTTCTTCTGTCATCTACACTCCCTACCCAATCCGAATCGATAAATTCATGCAATTGTATGTCATAATTTAAACGTCCCACAAAACAAATATCCAGTTGAGTACTCTCCAAATGCATTAACGAGCCAATCAATTTTCAATACAAAAACGGGTCTACTAGATTAGAGTCTCTTCAACTTCTTCAGATCTTTTATCATGGGAGTTAGCCATAGATTTGCAATCCATCATCCCGAACTTCTGAGTAACCATTATGATACACTTTCTCTATCATAGGAAGTTTTCGCCATGCTTCTGTTGTATATGGGATACTCTACGTCAAGTTGCTTGAATCCATACAAGGTCTTCTTCCATTTGCATACATGGGTCTCTTTCTGGTATAAGCTTCTTTCTCAATTTGATTTATTGGGAAGAACAGTTTTTTACATGTAAATTTCAATCCATGGATACTGCAAGAGGTATATCTGGTTTATTGGAAAAAGTTGTCATCATAGTCTTCTCCCTCCTTTTGGAAGAACCTCTAGTTATGAATCTCGCAATGCTTCCATTCATAAGTCTTTTTCACATTTTATTACATACATTGTTCTTCATCACAACTTCCATTTCTTCTAGTTGATTGCTTCTAGTGGTTTCAAACCAAGCTAGTAGTCTTATGATTCTCAGTATAATAACTGGTTGCTCTGGATTTTCTTTCTTTCTTGGAATCTTCATGTTCCTCTTTAGCTTTTGGGTTCATGGACTCTTCTATAGATTCCATGTCCTTCCTTCCTGAAGATTCCAACTTCTTCCTTTCATCATAGGAACATGGATGTAGATGGACAACCAAGTATACTTAAGACTTATTTTCGAATAAGACTTCTTCTAGAGTCAAACTGAACACGTGTTGCTTATCATGGCTGCTACTTTCAATGGGAACATGGACAGATACTTCATAATCTTCACGGATTCTTCAATGGATCATATCATTTATGATTAGCTTAGCTCCCTCCTAATCCTCGCTTCATGTATGAATGCATGCTCTTCTTTTGGAATTTTGTAATCA
>ML790314.1:200243-214502 GCA_009831015.1 Picea engelmannii | reverse complement strand
CATTTGTATCTTTCTCAATGGAAGAAATTTGTTTCCAAAGAGAATTTGACATGTTATTGAACATATGCATTGGATCGAATAATGTGCCACTTTAAGTTCTTTCCAATACAAGAGATCATAGAATTTGGAAGATGTGTTCATGCTTTTTGACACGTGATCAAGAGAAATTTTGAAATCATCTAGATAGTCATCAATACTAGGAATATATCCATTGAACATATCCTCCCACATTGATTCAATGCAATATTCAATCTTCTTTGAGCAATATGTTGGCATCATGTTACAAGGAGGGGGTCTTACCTCAATGTGTTCATTAAAAGCTCTTTTCATTTGACAAAAACAATGGTCTAATGGTAAAAAAAATGCATGTGTTCGTCATAGACACGCTTATGCAAATTTTTAGTATACCTTGAACAAATTTTCTCACCACAACGTGAATGAGCAAATAATTTTTTCATTTTTAGTCATAGACCATAAAAGTAAGAAAAATAAACATGATGCATTAATTGTTGATGAACCTCGTTGATCTGTGATCAATAAAATGGTATATATTGTTAACTAAAAGAAATGTTAAAACATATTTCTTGACTTGACGAGAACTATGACCTCAAAACAATAACTCTAACTCTCAAAACCCATATTTTTGCATCAAAAATGCCAAAATCAACCTTCGAATCAAAAAGTCGTGCTACCAATAGCACCTGTTAAAATTACAACATTTTTCCACCATGGCCTTAAATCCTCATAAATTTGCAAACAAAAATCTTAAAATCGACTCCCAAATAAAAAAATTAGTGCTCCCAGCATCACCCTTATTTCAAGGTTAAAACTACAACTTGTTTGAAATTGTGGCCTTGATAATCGATATTGTTCATAACAAAAACCTTAAAATCGACCTCTGAAACAAACATGGGTGCTAGCAATAGCACTTGATTTTTTTCAAAGTTAGTATTACAACTTGTTTGAAATTGTGGCCTTGACAATTAGTAAAATTGTAAACTGAAACCTCAAAATCACCCTCCAAAACAAAATGTGATGCTATAAGTAGCATATTTGTGTTTTTTTTCAGGCTTAAAATTGCAATGCTTCTAAAACCGTGGCTAAAAAGACCAACACTATTGCAAACAAAACAAAACCAAATATATATATATATATATATATATATATAAATGAATTTTAAAAAGATATAGAAATAAAGGAGAAAACATCTTTAAAAAAAAATGTAAATGCATACAAATATTTAAAATGGAAAAACAAAATAATTTAAAAAACAACACACTCAAATTATTTTTCAAAAAAACAAAAATTTAAACAAGATATATATATGGAGTGGGGAACCCTCCCTCCCATCGACACCCAAGGGGTAGACCTGGGCTTCGACATGAGGAGGGAGCACTCCCCCTTGTCAATGGCCCCTTGGGTGTCAACGGGAAGATGGGGCCAACACTTATTTGGAGTGGTGGTTGTGGGGGGAAGGGAAATTAATATAATCATCCCCCACCCTACCCTCCCCCCACAAGGAAAATGGGTTGGGGGAGGGGCAGGATGATTCTGGGAAGTACCCCCTCCCTAATTAGTACGGTTTTGTTTTGTTTTTTTAAATTACAATTTTTAAACTTTTTTTTAATTATCCTTTGTACTTTTTAACTAATTTTTTAAATTTAAATCTTTTTTTAAGTTATGTGTTTGTAAATATTTTTATTTTGTTTTTCTTTTCTTTTCCTTTTTCTTCTTTTTATATATATTTTTAATTTTCTTTCTTTTTTAAACTTGTTTTTTTTATTATTAATTAGTTTTTGGGGGTTTATGTGTGTAAATTTTTTATTTTAAAAAAACAATTATATTTTCTCATTTAAAATGTTTATATATATATATATATATATATATATATATATATATATATATATTTCAAAAAAAAACCATGTTTTTTCTCTTTATTTCTAGATTTTTTCTTATATATTTGTCTTTTCCTTTTATTTTTTTAATTTTTCTTGATTGTGTTTGCAATTGTATCAATTTTTTAAGCCATGGTTTCAAAAACGTTAAAATTTTGACCCTGAAATAAAAGGCAAATGTGCTACTTGTAACACCACATTTCAATTTGGAGGGAGATTTTGAGGTTTCGGTTTACAATGTTATCGGTTGTTAAAGTCACAATTTCAAACAAATTGTAATGGTAACCCCAAAACAAGAAGGGTGCTACTGATAGCACCACTTTTCATTTCGAGAGTCAATTTTAAGGTTTTTGTTTGAAACATTACTAGTTGTCAATGCAACATTTTCAAACAAGTTGTAATTTTAACCCGGAAGAAAAAAAGGGGTGACGCTGGAAGTACCATTTTTCAATTCGGGGATCAATTTTAAGGTTTTTGTTTGCAACTGTATAGATTATTTTGTAATTTGAACCCTAAAAAGAAAAATGATGCTATTGATGGCACCAATTTTTTGAAATGGAGATAAAAATAGCCACTAAATGTGACCTCTAACAAAACTAGAACTCTGGAGGGTTATCATCAAGTTGGTAACTTGTTTTATACCTAAGCATACTCTCAACCATAAGAAATCATGGATTGTCCAAAAAATCACACCGTACATTGTAATCAACAGTACCAAACAAACATTTGTCTCTAACTTGATGTTTTCCAAGCACATTAAGAGAGAACATCAAATGTTCTTTCTTCTTAGCTATCTGACGCAACCCGCCCCTCACCGAGCGAGCCGCTCCACTAGGACCTTCTTCACACACGGGCCCGAAGAGTCTAAGCTCTTCCAGATTCCCTCGAAGGTCACGAGTCACCCACAGTAACTCCTTCTTCGGAAGTCGGGATATCGCGACTCGGGGGTTCGCGATTCATGCGAACACAAATCACTGGCAGCTCCAACCTCCTAACCCCGAACTCTGAATAGTCAACGGGTCAACGCTCTTTCCTTATCGGGGATTTCCCTATCGGGAAATCGGCGGATGAAAGGCAGTGATATACTTACCCTTCGAAACCCCGAACACCGATGTGTCGATATACTTCCACGTGTCTTCTACTAATTTCCGGGTCCCACGCTGCCACGTCCTTTTCGGGATTTCGCGGATCGCGAATCCACGAGGCAAGAACTCCTTGGCGTCGAGAACTTCGATTCCCCGAACACCGAAACCCCGAAGTCCGATGACACCTGTCCTCCACCGCTCTGGAGGTCCCACTCAGCTACGTCACCTCCTTTGCTCGTGCGATCGGGGATCGCGGGATCGCGATTTCACCGGTCACAATTCACTTGCACCAAAAATCCTCGAACCCCGATTCTCTGATGCCACGTGTCGACATCTCCGGGGGAGGCCTCCGTTTTGACACTTGTCTTCCCCTCGTTCTATCGGGATTTCGCGGTTCGGGAGTTCGCGCCTCCTGATACACAAGGTCACAGACCCTGCAAAACCCCGAATCCCGACTCCTCCAGATCTTCCGCCACGTGTCCCCCCTCCGATCGGCGGCTCCGATCGATTCGGGAAATCGCAACTCGCAATTTCTCGAGGTGTAGAAACCTCACCTCATCAATCCCCGAATGTCGAGATCCCGAAGTCCGATGGACTTTGGTTCTCCACACCTGTGCTCACGGGTTATCTTCCGCGCCTCTTCTCCACGATCTGACGGTCCTCGGGACTTCGCGGAACTTCACAGAGATTTCGACCCGTAGATTCTCTTCCTCTGGAGAATCCTCCACTCCACCACCTTCGTCCTGTGCGAACTTCACCGGGGTCGGCTCCCACAGTGAAGCAAGGAACTATCTCTCCTGAGCTTTGTCCTTCTGACTCCTTCAGAGGACTTTCATGCTCTTCCTGTGCCCGACTTCAAGGACCTTCAAAGTGTTGAAGTCTTTCCGAGTTTTCTTAACCCAGGCTTGCTACTAAACCTCGCGTCCAACCTGCACTCACCTGCACGACTTGAACAATCTAACTTAACCCTGGGCAACAGAGAACAAAGTTCACCACTTAGCCTCCTCGACGCACTCTATGCGAAGGAATTCGACTGCACCCTATGCAGGAATCTCCTGGCTCAAGCAGCGAAACAATTGAAACTCATTCTCTCAGGTTTCTAACCTGATATGCTATCACATAAGCAGCATATAGGAGATAAGCATAAAATGAAGCAAGTATGCAAAAACACAATATCAACAACACAAAGAGACTGAATACATCCATGGAATTGAATAAAAGCCTTCCTATTAATTCAATGTCTGTACATGGAGTTTCTTCACAAGCTCTCTGCTCTGTTCTTTCTTCTCTTCTCCTGCTAATGCTGAATAATACCAAGTGTGAATAATAATACAACCATACAATGGAGGGTGCCTATATTCGTTTTTCCCTCCTGAAAGATGAAACTGTCTAATCTACAGCTAACCCTATCTACCAGCATTTAAAACGGTTAAATGCCTTCTTATCTACATTATTTTACAAATGCGCTCAGCTTTGAATGCCTTTATTAAACGGCGGCGCAACAATACCAAGGTGAAATTCAAAATCGAAAAGGTTTGTTGGCTTGTCCAGCTATACAATCTCTTTCTCCTTGCGCTGGTTCGTATGATGTATTGCGGATGTTGTGGATGCTCCTGCATCACTATCCAAGTAGGGATGTTATAATTTAATAGGAGAACAAACCAAATTGTTTAATTTGTAGACTGGAAATAGAATAGATTCACTCCATGCATCGCTAATCCAAGTATTATACTTTGTGGCCCATGCATAAATTTTTCAGACCATGTATTTTCTATGTGCTTCATCACCTCGGAATCTACAGGGATGTGCAACATGCCTCATCCACTCATGTATTTTGCATGTAGAGCCATATATTCAACTAAAGATTTACAAAGAAATATGAATTGCAATCTTGGAATGATGGGTAGATGGCATAATACTTTTTATGGGACATTTTTCCCCTTTACATCAATCTAGCGGTAGTGACTTTTATTGCATTTTGGACACATGGACTTATATTTATGTCACACTTTATATAAGATACAACCTCAACCTTTTGAGTGTGCATGATATAATTTGTAATCAACACCCAAATCAAATAAAAAAATTCTAGCATCTTCACATGTGCTAGAAAGTATGTTTTCTGATAGAAACAACTTACCCTGAAACAAACTGATCATAAATAACATTGTCAACTAACTAAAAATTAACAAGCTAAGTTGACAAGATTAAATAACTTGTAACATACACTATATTATAATACACATCACATTTTATACCTCGACAAAGATGTAAAGTTTTTGCTTAACCATCCATATGTTGTTTTCAAATTATAAAGCATCACAATAATAATCAACTTAGAGCACTTTGTGTTATTGGCCACTATAATAGGGGATGTTTGTGCATCACATATTGTGAAATCCCCCAGTTCAATGCCATGGTCTGTAGCACCTCCATCCATATCTTCTTCATGTTCACCAACAACAGGAATGTATTCCCTCTAAAAAAACATCATGTAACATTTGGTTGTCGACGTGTGTATCATGTACAATCTCATCTCCACTATTCATATTCATATTCACATTCACATTATATTCCATGTGTTGTCGATTTCTATCAATACCACTTAAATCTCAGCATCAGACACATTAACATTAAAATAGAAAGTTCTAAAGGAGATGTGTTCATAAATGCGTTATACTCTTCCTCAAAAACAATCCGCCTATATGTTCATTTCTCTATCCAAAAAAAAATAGTGCAATGAAATGGAATATGTGCAATAGTAATATATTCATCATCCCTTGTATCATCTTTAAAATACACAATAATAATACTATCATAATCATTTCTAGTATCATTATTGTAAAAATGGATACTCATATGAACGAACATACATTATATTTGTAAATCTCAATACCATAAGTATAAATAAATTCAATGTAATAATTATTTTTTTAGTACAAGTCTTTCAGTATTTCATCAATACAAACCCTTAGAGCTGAAAAGTTATAGAATACCATGTGTTGCCTTCTTTTTCTATCCCATTGGCACCTCTAAAGAAAGAATGAATTCTTATCTTTGTTTTCGAATAGGTATAAGCCAGGAAAAACTATATTCCACTAATAACTCATCTCCGACAAACAAAATATAAATTGCACCTACACAAACATATAATTTTACAATCCTAGACATAAATATTTCATTGTCATTAATTGTCTCAACAAAGATACAATTTGCATTTTTTAGTTGTTAATAACTCCTTCAATGTTTCCATGTAAGCATGGACAACTATCCACATATACACAATCCTTTAATTTTCCCAATGAATTCAAGCACATATTGTAGTTAAACATAAAATAATATTTAAATGATGCCAATATGTCATAATCATTGTGTCTATAATAACGTCCACAAAAGGTATTAATGTAACCTCTCCTTGGTCGAAAAGGTGCACATTTGACATGATAGTTTACGTCTTTGATTTTAGAAGGGGAAATTATGAAATTGTAGCCACAATATGAGAAAATCTCTCATATAGTGGGAAATGACCGATATGTAGGCCAAGCACCACATATGGATCTCTTGTATGACTCTTTATGTAGTGGCACCAAGTAGCTTAGGAGTTTTGCATTTCCATCACCTTCCAAAGGTATTGGTTGATTCATAAAAGGATTGGATCATTTTTTTATTCTTAGAGATTTTTCCCTCCTAGTAACCTGACAATCGTTCGCACTCTCAAAATCTGAGGAATATGAAGAATATTTATAATTTGAGGAATCTTTAGAATCTTTGAATGGCTTCCTTACAATGCATAGTTTTTTAGATGAGACTTTGATGAATGGATGAACCCATGTGTGTTATATAGGACCCATTGGGGTTTGCAACAACAATAGAAGGAAAAACTCCAGCTCTCACAGGGAGTCCATCACATCAGTATTTTTCCATTACAATACGTTGTCTATAGTTTTTTATTCATTTACTATTGGAACAACCACACACCATCGATGCTTCATAGTAATGTTACAAAGGATTATCTCCATTTACCTCTAAATTTGTTGCTCTACTCGAAGATGGCATATCACAATTTGCGGAAAAATCTTGACCTTGAGGCATATTAGGTATTGATCAAGGTCTATTATAGAAACATCTACATGTTTATATCCTTCAATGTTTGATTCCAACCCGAGGATGAATTGTATTAGAATCAAAAGCCGGGGAACTTTCACTAGTTTCTTGCAAATCATATACATATACACAAAGACATTAACATGGTGTTGAAGTACCAATAGGAGAGATGGTTAGAGATGGATTTTGAAGATGTAAATAATAAGCATAAAAATTCATTTGCGTGAAAATTTAAATATGCCAACTCCATTTTTAACCAAATATTATAACCTAATTAATATAATTATTAACTTAGATCTTGAGCAGAGGATGGACTAGTAGACTACTTTGAGCTCGTACTCAAGGAAATTCTTGATGTTGAACTAGAACTCTACACAAGAAACAATACAAATCTAATACTTATGAGTGGACATCAATTTAGTCTTCTAATAAAGATATGTGGGTTTTTTTGCAATAATAAATTTATAAAATTCAGGTTAATGCTAGATGAACTTTTTTTCCATGAAATACATATCTTGGGTAAACCCACTAGGTACTTCTCTCATTCCAAGGATGGTACCTAGGGTAAACCAAATTCTATAGAAGCTCAAGGATTTGTCAACACAATGCTCAAGGTCATTACAACAATATACTCATAACGAAATTAACACGTCACTTGTGGGAATTGAACCTAAGTGGAGGGGAATTGAACCACCTTAGCTAGAATTAGTTAACAATTGTAAGGTACCAAATAGTAATATGTAGAGAAAGAGCACAAATATTATCAAAATATTTAATAAAAAGAAACATATCATTGAGCACAATAACAATATGGGCCAAAATACGATACCTTTATTAATCTGGAAAGCATTGTTCACTTGCCTCTTCGAGGGGGAAACCTCCAATAGAGCAGAGTTCAAGTAACAAATGACTCCAAAAGATAAGTTTCACAATCCTTTCTACCTCAATATATACTACTTCTATATTCTTAAGAACATTCTAGAGGAGGAAATTTCTAGAGGAGGAACTTTCTAGAGGTAGAACCTTCTAGTAAGTCTTCCTACAATAGTTGTGTTCACATTATTACATAGGCCTTATTTACTAATGATGGCCTTTATTACATAGAAATACAAAGTATTCTATCTACTTTAGGGATTCTAGAGGTTAGAATCCTAACATGACCTCCCCCTTAAAGAACAACCTTGTCCTCAAGCATTGAGATGTGGGAATTGTTGCAGAATGGTTGTTGGCTCCCATGTAGCATCTTTGAGCTAGGTATCCTTCCACAGTATTAAAACTTCATGAATTATGCATTGATGGAGATGATGATCATGTTGGTCTAGGACAGATTATGGCTACAACCAAATGGAACCTTCTTTATCCAATTCACAAAGACTAGTTTGAATCTGACACTTGGATCCAATCACTTTATTTAAGCATGAGACATGAAAAACTGGATGGAGTTTAGAAAGGCTGGGAAGGGCTCATTTGTAAGCCACTGGCCCAATGTGCTTGATGATTGTATAGGGGCCATAAAACTTTGGAGCAATCTCATAGCAGTGGTATGCTTTGAGGGAAGTTTGCTTATATGGTTGTAAATGAAGAAACACTTGATCCCCTTGAATAAAATGGCATTAGAAATGACACTAATCATCTTGTTGCTTCATTTGATTATGAGCCATGACCAAATTTTCTTTGAGAGTGCTTAGAATGACAACATGAATTATAAGGGTTTTTTCAACCTCATGAACCTTGGAGACACCTGGTAGGTAAGATAATACGGAGGCCGGATTTTGACCATTGATTGCCTCAAAGGGAGTCATGTGAGTGGTACCATGGTAAGTAGTATTGTACCACCATTCAGTGAGGGGTAACCATTGAACCCATTGAAATTTCATTTGGACGTGAAGCACCTCAAATAGGCTTCCAAGCACTTGTTGACAACTTAAGTTTCACCATTGGTCTGGAGATGATATTCAGTGTTGAGATGCAATTGGGTGCCCTGGATCTTGAAAATTCTTGTCATAAGTTACTTGTGAAAATTGGAGCACGATATGAGACAATATATTGTGGCATTCCAAGTGGTTTGAATATATTTTCCATGAAAACTTGAGCCACTGTGGAAGCTTTAAATGGGTGTTTGAGGGCATATAAATGAGCATATTGAAAAGTCGATCAACCACAACCATGATGATTGATTTATTACCAAATCTAGGTAATCTGATGAAGTCCATACATATATATGTCCATATAGCAGGTGAATAAGGAGATGTTGTGGTGTGCCTAAAGTTTTTTTTTTTTCTCCCTTGTTGCATAGGTAAGTATCGCATACTGCCATAAAAGTGTGTATGTCCTACTCCATGCCTTCCCGGAAAAAGGAACGTTTGGTCTATTCATATGTTTTATGTAAGACAGAATGTCATTTGTTGGTGAGGCATGGAGTTCAGAGAGCACAATGGATTTAAAGGTGGCTTGTTTGCTTAAATACAAGCAACCTTTATAGCAGAGCCCCTCATTTTCCCAAGTGTGTCACGGAGATGCATTAGTGTCTTGTGGTAGTTGTTGGATCGAGCTAGAAATTTTGGAATCTTAGAACCATTCATGGTGAAATTCCTTCAACCAATCGACAACAATGAAGGAGAGAAAAAATAGGGAGCCTTCTTCTTCATATTTCTTAGAAAGAGCGTCAACTACCACATTCTCTTTCCCCTTCTTGTAAATGATCTCATAATCATAGGAGAACATTTTGGTAAACCACTTATGTTTCTCAAGGAATGAAATCCATTTTTCTAAAAAATATTTGAGGCTACAATGATAAGTTTTAATTTGGAATCATTTCCCAAGAAAGTAAGGACATTAGATATTCACCACATGCAAAATAACCAACATTTTTTTTCATGTGTGGATTTTCCCAAGTGTTGCTCGGAAATTTTTTTACTAGTAAAGGCCAAGTGTATGCCTTCTTGAATGAGAAATGCACTAACACCTTTCCCCGAGGAGTCACAGTCCAAAACAAAAGTCCTTTTGAAGTTAGGAAGAGCCAGAACTGGAGGTGTACACATGGCTTCTTTCATAGATTGGAAGGCTTGATCGATGGTTGCATTCCAACTAAAAGCATTTTTCTTAAGGAGGGCAATGAGCGGGGATGGAATTTTTCCATAATTCTAGACGAACTTTCAATAATATCCATTTAGACCAAGGAAGCCTCACAAAATTTTAAGAGTCTTAGGGCAAGGCCAATCCTTCATAGATTTGATTTTCTTGGGATCCACTTAAACACCATCCTTCCTAATAATATGGCCCAAGTATTCTACTTCTAAGGCCCCAAAGGCACATTTGGACCATTTGAGAAAGAGTTGATGCTGAGAAAGTAGGTGTAACACCTGATCCACCTGGGTGTTGATCAAGTTTACTTTATCAATGTTTGAGTTCCTAGGTGGTACTTAGTGATATTTTCAACATCCCATACTTAGTCATATTTTCAAATGCGAGTTGCGGGAAGACCTCCCCTTATCCTCACAAGTCTACAAACCTGCAAGCTCCATACTTAGTCAATTTTTGCTCCATATGGTCCTGCATTACCCTATACTAGCATTACTCTTTCTCTATGTCTACTATACTTAGTCATTTTTATTCACTTGCAAAATTATTTTTGCGGAGGCAAAGCTCATTGCTAAAACTCTCACAAACTGCAACCCGCAATTCTGCAACCTACAAAATGAACCCACATTTTCGCGACCAAAAAAATGTACCTGCATTTACACTTAGTTTATTTAATCAGTTCAGATACGGGATACCCCCCTTCACCCCATCCCTTGACATCCCGCATCTCGTAAATTGCAACCCGCAATTCCACATTCTCCAAAACGCCCCTCGTATCACTCATTTTGCACTTTTCATACTTAGCTTATTTTCATGAATCTTGACATGTAAGCACCATTTCCGAGAAAATTATAATTGAACTACCACATTAGCCATCACACATTTGAATGAATATCATTATTTATGCAACGTTATTTTTCAATAAAGCTCTGCCATAAATTCAAATCCAAATAGTAATTAACATTAATGAAATGAGTGTCTCGGATATGATATTATGGAAAATATGTGGTGAATTCGGCAATGTTTCTATCCTAGGTATAAGATATATTACTTCAACAGGATTGCCACCTATTTACTAAATTAATCTAAACAAATCTTGTCGACTAAGAGAAAAGAGCTATATTGTGGAGATACAATTAACACCCTCAGATGTGAAGACCACAAGTTTTAGTGGTCTGAGGCTTACAAGTAGTATACAAGACTCTCACCTAAGGAAAGAAGCTCAAATGAAGTTTGTATTTTTGGTATAACACATGTTGGGTGTATGCCCGAGGTTTTCGACTTCAAGGAATTAGTTTAATGGTGTGTAGACAAGTTCACCATTGAACAAAGGAAAATTCAGCTAGAGGAAAAGACACTAGTCTCTCTCACACCTACATATTTTAGGAAAATGCTTTGACTTCCAACACCTAATATGACTTTCAAAGGTTCTGAAGTTGATACCTTCCCAAAGGCCCATGATGGAGGAGAAGACCTCTTAAATAACTTTTTCATAGAACCACTCAATGATTCTGGGAGCTCTTCTCAAATTGAGGTATGCTCACTCAAGTACCCATGCAAGGAATTCGCATGGTTATTTGCCAAGATTGTGAGTTAGGATTCTACAGCTATGGTTATGAAATATGTATTGTATGCTCTACATTACTATGTCCATGAAGGTGCAATTTTCAATTGGGCGTGTGTTATTTCAAATGAAGTCTCTTTTCAATTGGGAAATTTCTGCAAAACAAAGAAGTCTTATATGACTTCTTATTTGATTTATGACATAGTCTATTGCCATGTATTTGAAGACTTACCACGATCAAGAAATGTGAATTATAATAAGGATCCAGTACAATTATGGTATCCAACACTTTGGAGACGCAAGGCCCCTTATCATTTTTACCAAGTACATAGTGATTTTCTATATACGTTCAAGAATATTATTCATGGTTCTTCTAAGCAAAGATTGTCAAATGAAACCAAAAATTTTCTCGTTGGAAAGGGAGTTTTCAAAGTATGAGACAAATTCAGCTATATCATATTATATGGGTTTCAAGGAAAACCCTTTTCACTCCCTTATTATGTATGTGATAAATTGTTTATAGTTGAGGTATGCAAACAGTTAAAATCTTGGGCCCACTTTTTCAATGAAAAAAGAAAAAAACAATTCATTCCATTACCCTTTAAAGTTGGAAAGGTTAATGTTAAAAATATTTCTAACCTCAATGAATTTGTTATTTATTTTGATCTATTCAAAATGAGAGAAATCCATGAATTTTAGGGTTTTGACCCAAATGGTTCATTCACGAATCATACGTTTAACATAGGTTATGGTTCATCTTTCATTAAGTCATCACAATTAGACAAAGGAGGAGGGGATAACCAAAACCCTCAAGAAAACTCCCTTGAAAATCACTAATATGATATTGACACTCTGGTTAGCACCAATGATCAATATAGACAAAGAGGGGGAACCACAACAAGTGGTAACACGGGATCACCTCATATTCCTCAAAAAGGTTCTTCGATAACTTGAAGCAAAGCTCATGGCAATAATGTAGAACCAAAAAAGTCTATTGCTGGAAATTCTGGCAATGGAGGAGATAAAGACCCTCCTAAAAAGACTATGGAAAAATCGCACATAGTTCTAGGAAGTTCAAAGAGAAAAATGGAATCTATTGAAAAGGAAAATTAGGAGGTTCAAGAGTATGAAGTTAGTGCCCAAGATATGGAAGTTTATGCTACAGTTGGACAACCTGATTGGGTGGAACAACAATTGATTGAAAGTAGAACAGTAACAGAAGAATTGGCTTCCAAAGGGCCAATAGTTTTTGAAGAAGAATCAGTTACCATGGATCGTGCTTATTTTAATCAAAATTCAAATAAATTGTGAATTGAGAAGGTTAATTTGAAAAACAAAAAGGTTGCACAAAAATGGAACTCTAAAATAGATATTGTAGGAAGAAAACCTTCTAAGGTCTTAGAATTTCAACGGGCCATAGAGAATGACCTGAAATATTATATTGATGAACAAGAAAAAGAGAACTTGATATTGAAGAGAAGAATAAAATAATTAGAAGATGCTACGTTTCCCAAACCCTTGTTTCTTGAACCAATATCTTCCACTAGAACACTTGATATTTTAGAGGATACCCCAGATTCAAGTTCAAGACTAAAAGGGGATTCAAGTTTATAGATGACTATTAGAAAATATGTTGGAGATAATATTAAAAAGAGGGTCAATTTAATCTTTGATATTTAGGAATCGACTATTAGTTCAACTAGTATATCTAATTTAAATCTTAAAGAATATCTCCAAAAAGATTAGAAAATGATGATCATTTCTACAAGGAAGTTGTCAGCACTTTTGTTGGGTTGTTATATTCTTTGCAATGAAAGAACAGTCATTTGACTGTCTAGTCGAGGTGGATCAATTGGGTGATAAGTAAATCGATGAGTTAAGTTGAGTCGATGGTTAAGTCAAGGTCGAAATGATCAACCAGGAAGTCGAAGTTGAAATGATCAAATGAAATCCGAAGTGTTAGCTGCCAGAGGTCGATTGGTAGACGACTGAAGATCGATTAGAGGTTGACTTGTGTCTGATTGGTATTCAACTGTAATAGAATCCTAAGATTCATGGGATTGCATCCAATCATCTACGTGGATTTGTAACTGTTTTTAGGAGCCATGATTTAGGGTTTCTCATGTTGTAAATCCTATAAATAAGGAGCGTTGTAATTATAATAAGTTGATGTTTGCATTGATGTTGTTGGTCATGTAGATGCAAGTCGAATTGTATATAGGGTTGTTCTTGTGTAATGCAAGAGAATGTGATGGAAATTGTGTCTTAGGTGTAGACCAAGGTTAGTCATGTAACTCTTTAATCATTGAATAAATAAGACAACAAGAGAGCTACATGCTCAAAGAATGTTGGTTTTCCCTGTTGATTTTCCAAGGTGGGTAAAATCTATGTGTATTGTGTGTTTGTCATTTATTTATTGCTTAAATGTGTCTTCTCTTTCCTGGTTGGTTAGTGTGGGTGTTTATTTCCTTACAAGTGGTATCAGAGCTTGTTTTTTGCTTTGTACAAGTCATATCAGAGAAATGTTCAG
>ML790314.1:165864-193712 GCA_009831015.1 Picea engelmannii | reverse complement strand
TCAACTTAAAAATATAACTTTTAACTTCTTGACTTTTTCCCCCCTTCAGTGTGAGACTATGACCTAGTGGGGGTGCCTAGGCCACTGAGTCTCCTCATTACCTCTCTAAGAGGTGGGGGACATTACACAAGGGAAGAATGGTAGAAACATGAGAGAAGGGCAAGGAGTACGATTCGACTTTGTCTTGTAAATTTGATATTGGTAATGTCTCGGGTGAAGACTTGAAAAAGAAATTATGGGATAAGTTTGGAATTTTGTACAAGTCGAAATCCCTGGTAAACAAGTTGTTCCTTTGGAAGAAACTGTATCTTATGAGGATGAGTGATTGGAGATCGATAAAAGAGCACTTGAATGCATTCAAGACTATAATAAGCCAGTTATTGTTTGTGGATATTAAAATCACCAAGGAGGAGAAATGTATAAGTTGGTTATGTTCTTTGCCTGACTCCTAGGATAGCTTAGTTGTGGCTATAGGGAGTAATTCAAACACATTAACACTTGAAGACGTGGTTGTGTATCTATTGTTAGAATAAAGGAGATAGAAGAACATTGAAGGATCGACCAATTATTCCCTAGTGGTGAGAGGTTGACCGATCGACAGAGATAAGGGAAAATTCTCTGGTATAAGTCTAAGTCAAAGGGTAGATCTAAATCCCTGGTTCAACCGATGAGAAGATGTTGGAAATGTGGTAAAGTTAGGAATTACAAGCGTGTTGAAGATGACTAAGATCAATCCTAGATATAATGAGAAGCACTCAACTGGCAGAAAGACGACTCTAGATAAAGGAGGTGATTAATATATGGTGTCAACCAATACATAGTTAGATCATGATTTTTGGTTGATTGACTCAGGTGCAGCCTTCCATATGAAACCTCACAGAGAATGGTTCTATGAATATGAAAGATATGAAGAGAAGATGTATTCTTGGGGGACGACTCGAAAACGAAAATTTTTGGACCAGGAAGAGTTCGACCGATACTACAAGATGGGAGGAGTAGGACCCTTCCAGGTGTGCTACATATTCTAGGTTTGAAAAGAAATATAATATATGTCAACAAAATGAGTGATGCAAGTGTGCACACTATATTTTAGAAGGATACATGAAAAATGGTTAAGAGAGCAATGGTCTTAATGAAAAGAGTTCGAATTGGAACCCCGTACAAGTTGTTAGGTAGTGTCGACTCGACTAGATGCAACATTGTTTCTAAAGACTAATCAACTCGACACAGTCGACACAAACCAACTCAATTGTTTTTCATCAAGTTGACCTAACCATGTTATGGCACCAAAGGATGGGACACATTAGCGAAAAGGGACTTCGAGCTATGCACAACAAAGGTATGGTCGAAGGTTTTCCTGATTGTAATTTGGAAGTCAATTTTTGTGAAGATTGCATATATGGAAAACAAAATCGAGTTAGATTCCCATCTAGAGAAACAAGAGCAAAAGGGATTCTAGAATTTATACATAGTGACATGTTTGGGCCTGTACCGATCCCTTCACTTGATAGATACTTGTATTGTGTTTCCTTGATAGATGATTTTTCCAGGAAGACGTGTATATATTTCCTAGGGAATAAATTAAATCTTTTTGAAAAATTCAAAGAGTTTAAATATCTTGTGGAAAACCAGACAAATAAGAAGATAATGGTTTTGAGAACTGAAAATGGAGGTGAATGTTGTGGAAATGATTTTGAGTAGTTCTGCAAGAAGTGTAGCATAGCACACCAAAATACCACACCCTATAACCCATAGAAAAATGGAGTTGTTGAAAAAAGAACAGGATGTTGATGGATAAGGAAAGGAGCATACTCGTGGTGTCAGGATCGCACAAGAATTATGGGCAGAGGCAATCGACACTGCAAAATATTTGGTAACTAGGTCTCCTTCATCAGCGTTAGTCGACTCGACTCCACATGAGGTATGGTTTGGTAATAATCCTTCACTTTCACATCTCAAAGTATTTAGTTGTGATGCTTTTGTGCATGCTCCCAAGGAAAAGAGGAATAAGTTGGATAATAGGGCAGTCAAATATATATTCATTGGATACAAGGATGGAGTAAAAGGATATAAAATATGGGATCCATTGTTAAGAAATAAAGTGTATATTTGAGATGTGGTCTGCATGGAATTCAAAGAAAATTCCAAGTCTGAACAGGTTCAAATGGAGAAAGAACTAGAGAAGCTAGTGTTTGAACAGAGGAATGATGAACATGATTCAGAAGAGTCAATTGAATCAGATGAAGAGGTGGAACAATTGACTATGGTTTTAAGGAGGTCTGAATGAGTAAGGAAACCAACTAAAAGGTATATTCCAACCAATTTTCATTATGCATTTTTGTTATCTTCTACTGATGAGGAGCCCAAGTCGGTCAAGGAAGCAGTTGAATCAACGGAGGGTAAACTCTGGAAGGATGCCATAGTTGAAGAGATGAAATCCTTGCAAAACAATGAGATGTGGGATTTGGTTGAGCTACCTAATGGAAGGAAACTCGTCGGTAACAAGTGGGTGTTCAAGAAAAAGTTGAACGCGGTAGGTCAAGTCGAGAAATTAAAAGCTCCACTAGTAGCGAAAGAATATTCCCAAGTTGAGGGATTCGACTTTAGTGACATTTTTTCTCTTGTTGCAAAATTAACTTTCATTAGAGTACTAATGTCTCTAGCTGCAACATTTGATCTTGAAATAGAGAAAATGGATGTGAAGACGGTGTTCCTACACGGGGAACTGGAAGAATAAATCTACATGAAACAACCTAAAGGATTTGTGGTAAAGGGAAAGAAAGAGCTAGTGTGTAAACTGAGAAGATCCATTTATGGTATAAAGGAATCACCAAGGATGTGGTATCAAAAGTTTGACACATACATCCTTAGTTTGATATTCATGAGAAGCAAGGTCGATCACTATGTATATTCCAAGGAAGAAGGTGATTGTTTCATATATGTAGCAGTGTATGTCGATGACATGTTGTTGCTCGGAAACTGCATGGACACAATAAAGGAGGTGAAGGAGCATCTATCCTCCAAGTTTTAACTGAAGGATCTTGATGCAGCGAACTTCATCTGGTAATGAATATCAAGAGAGATCGGGAAATTAGAAAGATTTGGTTGAATCAAAGGAAGTATATTAAAAAATTATTGAAGCATTTCAACATGCAGGATTGCAAACCGGTCAAGATACCAATTCTCATCGGAGAAAAACTAATTGTTGAACAGTATCCAAAGACACGGGAATAAATGGAGGACATGGCATGTGTTCCCTATTTTAGTGTCATTGGTAGTCTGATGTATGTGATGGTATGCACTCAACCATACATTGCTCATGTGGTGGGAGTATTGAGAATATACATGTCGACACCTAGAAAAGAGCATTGGTTTGTTGTCAAGAAAGTGTTCAGGTATTTGTGTGAAAAAAATGATTATGCTATATGCTACCAAGGGAAAACTGAAGTGGATGGGGAAGTAGAAGTATGTGGCTTTGTCGATGTCGAATGGGATGGAGATTTGGATCAACAAAAATTGACTAGTGGATATGTGTTTAAGATGTTCGATGGAGAAATAAACTGGATGAGTAAATGATGGGCGCTCATGGACTTGTCGACGACAAAATTTGAATACATGGAAACCACTCATGGAAGCAAAGAAGTAGTATGGCTTCATAGACTATGTTCAAAAATCAGGTTTGAGAAAAGAGCTATGAAGAACAATTCAACAATCAAAGTGAAACATTCCAAGTAAAGAACCCAACTTACCATTCCAAGATGAAGCATATTAATGTACAATATGATTTCATGATATACATGGTGGAAAGAAAGAAGGTGCTACTGGAGAAGGTAGACACTTTGGAAAACATAGCAGGCTCTTTTACAAAGTTTGTGAGTATTGTGAAGTTCTCTTGGTGTAGAGAGGCAATGAGAATTGTTTCCCTGGGTCAGTGAACAGATGTTTAGATTCTCCTATCTCAACAAAGAAAACAACAAGTGGGAGAATTTTGGGTTGTTATATTATTTGCAATTAAAGAGCAGTCATCCAACTGTCTAGTCGAGGTGGAATGACTGGGTGATAAGTTCACCAACGATTTAAGTCGAGTCAATGGTTAATTCAAGTTCAAAATGACCGACCAGGAAGTTGAAGTCTAAATGATCAATGAAAATTCCAAGTGTCATCCAATAGCAAGTCGATAGGAGGTCGAGTGGTAGCCAATTGAAGACTGATTGGAGGTCGACTACTAGTTGACTATACTAAAATCCCGAGATTTGCAGGATTGTAGCCAATCATCTGCGTGGATTTGTAACCATTTTTGGGTGCCATGATTTAGGGTTTTGTATGTTGTAAAGCCTATAAATAATGTGTGTTGTTATTATAATAAGTTGGTGTTCGCATTGATGTTGTTGGTCATGTATATGCAAGCCGAATTGCTTGCAAGGTGTTTCTTGTGTAAAGAAAGAGAGTATGATGACAATTGTGTCTTAGGTGTATACCAAGTTTAGTCAAGTAACTCTTTATTCATTGAATGAATAAGACAACAAGAGAGCAAGGCACTCAAGGAATGTTGGTTTTCTTGGTTGGGTTTTCAAGGTAAAGTCTCTACGTATTGTGTGTTTGTCATTTGTTTCTTGCTTAAATATGTCTTCTCTTTCCTAGTTGGTTTAGTGTGGGTGTTTGTTTTATTACAAATTTTAGTGCTAGAATATCAAGCATGAACGACATGAACGATATCCATTGAAGAGATAAAAATCTTCCATCAAAGGTCTGACTTAAGCAGATAAATGCATGTTGGTCAAGGAGAATCAAATGTTTGTGGAAAATGATTGTTGAGTGTGATGTTATCAATTTGAAAAAAAAATGACTTGTTTTTTAAGCTTGTTGATGTAACTAAGGACTTGGAGGGTCCACATTTAATAATGGACTCTATATTGCTTATTAAAGATCAATTGCAAGAACAATTAGAGGTTCCTAAAACTTCATGGGATAATGAATTTGACAATGTAACTGAATTTCACAAGAGGAAGTTGAAAAGTGGTTGGTTCACTATGTACAACAAGAATGAGGATCAAGGAAAGATAATTCATCAGTTAGGTTTTGAATTAAAATATATTGAAGATGAATTGTTCGATCTCAAAATCAAGATAGTTTCCCCCATGCGGGAGTATATTGAACAATATCTAAGAAATGTCTTGGTCAGAGTAACCAACCATGATTCTCAAGAAGTAGTTACAACCGTTAGGACACCTCCAACTGAGAAAAATATAAAATAAGCCTCAACAAGCAAATGAAAGATAGTTTTTTCCATCATAGTGAATCAAGTAACCATTTCATTAAGCTTTTACCTTCTTTATTTCCACTCAGTTAGCATTCATCTAACATTTCTATTTCATGGTCTATGAATATCAAAGGTCGATTCCTAATTGCATTTTTCTTTTTTTTTCTAGGTCTTTTCATCTATTTATGGTCCATAGGAAGCCCCATCCCAATCCACTAGCACGAATACATTTTATTTTCCGAATATTATAGACTCTTTTCAAACATTTGTATATATTTTTAGGTTCCCACAGAACTATTCAGGGCACATGTCTAGTGATTTCTCATGCTTTGAATTTTAAGCATGAGATTTCAAGTGTGTGTCTATCAAAATCTCTTTTTGTTTCAATTGAAAGATCATGTTAAGTTCTTTGCATATGTGGTCCTTAATTTTTAGCTTGTCAAATGATATGCATTGCTTTACTTTATACTATGATGGAAATGATGTTCTGTGAGATTTCTCAATTTATTCTTTTATAGTCTTGTATAATATCTGCCATTGTGAATATTCATCTCTTAACAAGCCTGGTCCTTTCTCAGGCATTTTTCTTTATTGTTTTTTTTTTTGTATTTTTGTATTATATTTATTAAAGAGTAGTACCACCTCTAAAAAAAAGCAAAAGGATTTATCCTTGTGATGTTGTCTCCAAGACTTTGAACAGTATTAAAGATCAAAAATGGGAAAGATGGGCTTGCCAAGTTTTACTGTAAATGAGGATGTCATCAAAGAATACAGGGACAAAATGATGAAGAAAAGGTCAGAAGATGTGATTCATGAGACTTTCGAAAGTGCAGTGGTCCAGGAGGATCTAGAATACCTCAAAATTCAAAGGTATAAAAACTTGATGTAAATGTGTCCATAACAAACAACTCAACGAGAGCTTTCTGACGTCACTTAAACAGGCTTAAATGGACTTCGTATGAGAAAGATATCGTGTTTTGAAGTTTTTTGTCAAATAAGACAAAAAGAAGGGTAGAGGTGACATGTGGCAGTCCCATAGGAGGACACATGGTAGTCCCACATGAGGACATGTGGCAATCATATAAAGTGACATGTGGTAGTCATATAGGACAAGTGGTAGGTTAAGCATTGGACACATGACAGAGGTATGATCTGGACAACTTGTGGCATCCGATGTGGCAGATAACTAGCAACTGACGTGGCATCTAAGTTGGTTGGTGGCGTGGTGTTATCATGACATAGACCAATCAGAGGTTGCCCAACCTCAAATTGGCCAAGAAGGATTGGGAACGAACCCCTGACCTCCAAGTTACAGTCATAAATTCTTCACCCACAAACCAATGGTGGGGCTTGGTAAACATCGTCGAACCTCCTATAATTAATGTCATATGTAATGGCTATCCAAAGAGGGGAGGTCAGCATGATTGACTCTATGACCTCCTTGCCAACTAACAGACTAAAGCCCATCCTCTAGAAAACGTGCCAAGAGTTTGTTGCTTGGCGGATCAACCAAGCAAATCAGTTTTGATTTCAAATATTTCATATCATTGCAAATCATAACGCTTGTGGGTTCAACCCCAGTTCGGTTGGGTTCCCAAGACCTTAAATCCAAGACGAATTACCAATGTGACAGGGCATGTTTTTCCGACATAGATGCGAGATTATAATATTTTAAAGCTGCATTTCTCTATGTATTTTCACATAAAACACAGTTTTTCCCTCTTCGTGGACAACAAAGGGAGAGGAAATCTTTTGTAGGGTTTTTGGAGGTCACTAGGCCACATCAGAGTAGAATACCAACTGTTGAGATTGAGGAATTGATGTAATTTGCTCATTTTGCATCATAATTGAAGAGGCCACTCCATTGGAAGCGGGCCCAGAGACGTAACCCACACTGGGTGAACTTTGTTATCAATCTCATTGTGTCATTATTATTTCTTTGTTGCTTATTATTTATGCTCACAGTCTCTTTATGTGTTTTACTTGTCTTGGTTTTCACACTCTTTAAGCAATCAAGTCATTAATTATCTAATTAAAAATCCATATCATGGAGGGTGCATTACATAGGCCAAAGGGCATGACCAAGA
The DNA here is from genome assembly GCA_009831015.1 of Picea engelmannii. NCBI lineage: Eukaryota > Viridiplantae > Streptophyta > Pinopsida > Pinales > Pinaceae > Picea > Picea engelmannii. The sequence goes on along the minus strand of ML790314.1, from coordinate 186,365 downwards.
ACTCATAATGGCCTTCGTGAGTATGAAATATAGTCTTGGGAATATCGTCCTCCTTCATAAAAATTTGGTGATATCTGAAACATAGATCAAGTTTGCTAAAGAATTGAACACCAGTCAATTCATCCAAAAGGTCATCAAAGACGGAAATGGGAAATTTATCTTTGATGGTAATTTTGTTGAGAGCTCGAAATTAGGGCACATGCGCCAAGTACCTTCCTTTTTTAGTACCATGACCATGGGAGATGATTAAGGGCTGGTACTAGGGTAGATGACACATGTAGCTATCAATTCTTGAACAATTTTTTCATTCTCATTTTTCTGAGCAAATGGGTGGAGATAAGGGAAAACATTGGGTGGAAGACTACTAGGTACAAGTCGGATAGAATGATCATGGGAACCACGGGAATGTGGAAGGCCTTGGGGTTTTCAAAAAATGAGTGGTTTTTGGAGAGGATAAGATGCATGTCTAGATGAGTGGTTGGGGATGGAGTCATAAAGGCTTAAATGGCATGGAACCGAACAATAATGTTAGAATGTCCCTTTCTGAGGATTTTTTCCATTTAGTGTGAACTGACGATCTAAGGGGAACCTGTCATGATTCCTTGGAAATTGTATTGATGCCCTTACTTTTGGAATCCCATGTATAATTCCTTGAAATCCTTGATGATGGGGCCTAGAATACGTAAAAATTCAACACCTATAACAATGTCGCAACCCCCCATATCAATGGAAAACGTGTGGGATTTCAAAGAATAATCACCAATTTGCAGGCACACATTTTCACAATGACCTCCACATTTCATAGAACCTCCATTAGAAATTGTGATTTGAAAGTTGTTGACTGCATGGATAAAGTAATGGTTTTCTTAAGAAATTCATTGATGAATAAATTTATGGGTGTTGCCATTGTAGTTTAGAGGGATGAAATACCCGTTAAAGCATGCATAGAGATGAGGGGTTCTACCTCCATTTGATCATAGGGTGGATTGTTATCATCTTCAGGGGGCAACAATTCGGGAGGGGAAACATCACCTTCATCTTCATAAATGTCCTAATAAATGGACATAAAACCATTTTTTCCTTACCTTTGTGCCCTAGAAAGTATTTTTCAACACAATTGTAGCAAACACCCTTAAGTTGGCATCTATCCATTTTTGCCCTAGTTAATTTCTAGACATTAAGAGGAGTGGAAGGAGGATCTAGATTGGTGGCACGAGGACGGGGAATAAAGGATGGATTTTTTATTTGAGTAGTGACAACCTGATGTGATTCCTTGGATTTGTGAGTGACTTCAAACTAGGTCTTAGGGAGATCCATTAGGATGTGATCACAAATGTCGTCCTTGAGACCACTAATAAAGCATTCAAGGAAGAAGGTATCTAACATTCCTTAAGTGTGGAAAGCCAAATTCTCAAAAGCAATGATGCACTCTTCGACTATTCCTAACTATTTAAGTTGAGTCAAATAGCCCAAATCATGAGTATCTATGTCAAAACGTTCACAAATATCGACAACAAATTGGGTCCAAGCAATATAACCTCAGTGGGAATTTGTATACCATTGCCACCATTGCCAACACTTTGGATATAAATAGAGGACATCGGCATGAAGTTTTATTAAGTCATCAGTGATGCCATGCAATGAGAAATAATGTTCCATTTGAGTGACCCGACCAGTGGGGTCCAATCCATCAAATTTATCCACCTCCACTTTAGGAAGACGTAGATCACAAGCAATGGAATTAGAATGAAAATCCATGGAATGGGATGATTCAATTGCCTCTTCGTGTAAAGGTTGTTCCATGGAGTTAGGGTCCTTGAATTGATTCATAAAGGATGTCGAGGAGTTCAGGTCGAGGCTGACTAGTTAGGAATTAAGGGTAGCAATGTTGGAATTAATTTGAGCCAAAATTTGATCAATCTCGGTTTGAGCTACTTTTCATTGGTCTTGGAATTTTCTAAAGGATTCTTCAAGAGAAACCAAGTGGTTTCCAAAGTCTTGGTTGCGGGTTGCCATCTGGATAGGGTGAGAGTGTGAGATATGAGTAGGGGGAAGGGGTTAGTGGGTCCATACATAAAGTCTTACTGGAGAGTTGTATGGAGATGATCAGTGCCAAGCGAAGAATCTAGTGAGATAGGTCCCAAATAAAGGTGTTGGATAGGGTGGGTGGGTCCACACAAAAAAACGCTTATGAAAGAGGGGTACCACTTCGATCAGTGTGAAGAGAGGGATCTATTGGGATAGGTCCCAAATAAGGGTGTCGATGGGACTACTTGTAATCTTCTTTTTACGGAGTTATACTCCTAGTTGAATAATACTGCACTGATCAAATGCCCAAATTTTGAATACTGAAGATTTTGTAGGAATTTTGTAGCTTAGGTGCAGAAAGTAGGGTTGCCTAAGACTGGATGTGCAAAAATTCAACATTGTTTCTATTATGGCCACAATGGGTAGGTTTTGGAAGGTTCCTAATGACAAGGGAGTGTTATGTTCTATAGTTCTCTGATATACTTGTAGGGTCCAACGATAATATTCAACCCAATATCTCAGGGCTCCAACTAAGGAGGGTTAATCTTACCCTTAGTTGTACTACTTGATTAGCTAGGTACATGAGAGTATTATTCCTTAGTGTTGTTCTCGGTGCCACTATAGTAGTGAGGCGGTTGAATGGTTAATCTACTGCTAGTTTCAGGATACCTACAAGACTCCTAATATACTCAAGGGTACAAGGAAGTGAAATTTTGTGTATAGGTGTTGTCTGGTGCGGTACCACTCGAAGGGGATGTACCAACAAGGGTTACAAGGGTTTCCAACAAGGTGAAACCATGTGTATTTCCTGCAAGTATTCTTCCATAACTGTAGTTTTACCCACTTAATGAAAAATCATTGTGGTTCTGTATAGACGATGGAACACATCTCTAGCTTGAAAACAATATTCAAAAACATTGTCGAGGCAAGTGCTCTATTACCACTTGTAAGGTACCAAATAGTAATATTAATAGGAAAAGCACAAATATTATCAAAACATTTAACAGAAAGAAACAAAACAATGAGCACAATAACATTATGGGCCAAAATATGATACTTTTATTAATCTGGAAAGAATTGTTCACTTGCCTCTTCGAGGGTGCAACCTCTGATAGAGAAAATCTCAAATAACAAATGATTCCACAAGACAACTTTTACAATGATTCCTACCTCTATATATACTACTTCTATCTTCTTAAGAACATTCTAGCGGAGGAACTTTCTATAGTAGGAACCTTCTAGTAAGTCATACTACAATAGTTTTGTTCACATTATTACATAGGCTTTATTTACTAACGCTAGCCTTTATTACATAGAAATACATAGTACTCCATCTACTTTAGGGGTTAGGGAGGTTAGGACCCTAACAATAATTTCTAATTGAACTTAACAAGCAAAAATTTGAATGAGATGAAGACAAAGAACTCAATGGACTCATCCTTATTTATACAATCTGGCAACGATATTGAAAACTAGTTATTTAAAATAATAAAATGGGGTTATTATACATGTGAAGGTTTGAATTTTCGAGTGATTAGGGTTATAAGAATTAATATTAGGGCTCGTAGGTGTTAGGGTTTATGGTTTAGGTGTTAAGGGTCATAGATGACAATGACTTGAGATTTTTGCATCAATTTCTATGATGCTTGCTCATAACTAGGATAATGACAACAATGACTTGAGACTCTCTCCTACTAATTTCTATGAGGATTGCTCATAATTATGGCAATGACTTGAGATTCCCCTCTATCATTTTCTATGAGGATTTCTCATAGTCAAGATAATGACAACAATAAATTATATGTATGAGGGACTAGTGGTTATAGGGATTAAAGGTGGCAAGGGTTAGGGATAGGGCTTACAACACAAAGAAAATGCAAACTTGATGCACAAAACACAATGCAAAAAAGTTGATGTGCACTAAGAAAACAAATCAACTAGAGGATTGAAGGACTATAACGACACTATGGCCCTATATTGTAGTAGTGTAATTTAGGGTCAATGCTTATATATAATATGAATTTTAGGGTTTAGGGTTATATGAGTTAGGGGTTATAGTTATTTGGGGTTAATATTTGATGAGGGTTACAAGTTATAAGGGTTGTGTGTGTGTGTGTGTGTTTGTATCTTAGGTGTTACATGGGTCTGTAGTTAGGGGCCAGCAATTGCAGTTTCATCAAGATATTGGCAAAGCATGTTAAGGTTAAGGGTTATCTGTAAAAAGTGTTACTAATTAAAGGTTATAATGGTTAGGGGTTATAATGGTTATGGATTATACATGATATAGGTTATGGATGATAGGCATAAGGAGTTAGGGATTATATGGAATAATAATTGTAAAGGTTCATGGTTGGGGGTTATTGGGTAGAGTTTAAGGGTAATGGGATTTAAGAATGATATGGGTTAATAGGACATAAGGACTATAAAGGTTAATAGCTATAAGGGCTCAGGGTCGGGGATTGTGGGGTAGGATTTGAGGGTAATGGTGGTTAAAGGCTATAGGGGTTTAAGTGGATACAAGTTAGGGGTATGGAGTGAATTTAGGTTATATACTTATACAACCTACTTGTTAGAGAATATAATGGTTATCAAGGTTCATTATTATAAGGGTTAGGTTACAAGGGTTATTATTTAGTGTTTACAATCAGTAGGGGGGAGGGAATTATGGGTTATATGGTTTAGGATTTATATTAGCTAGGGGTCATATTGGTTAAGGTTTATAAGGGTTATGGTTTTTGGGTAAAATGGGTTAGGGATTAAGTGTAATAGGGGTTTAGGATTATACAGATTAAGGGTTATAAATGTTAAGACTTACGGATTTCTTATAATGGTGAAGAAGTAGGTCAAAGGACTAGTGTTGTGAAAAAACATAATACTTCAAAACGAAATGCACCTAAATTGAAACTATGTGCTCAGATGGTGCAAAAAAAAAAATTAAGTGTGTTTTAATAAAGCACAACAATGTAATGCTTTGATGTAAAAAATTTCATCCTATGGTTTTGAAAAAATAAAGACGTTGTCTAAAGACTCTAATTAACAACCTTTTTCTCAAATCATATATAGTGATAGGGCCTTCCAATCACTCCAATGAATAGGGATGAAGTCCATTGAAGGAGCGAGTGAAGGTATATCAATAGAGATAATTAGAGTGAGGGGAATTAGGGGAAACTCCCAGTGGCAAGTCCTAATGGCCAACATTTATCTGTCTCAAGTGCCTATGTTGGGTATGTGTTATATTATTTGCAAAATTAATCCCATGTATTGTACATTGATATGGGAGAAAAGGGGGTCTGGGTGGTGCTTAGCACCCCCCAACCGGGAGAGTTGAGGGGATTGGGGGTGGGAGCCCCAAAGAAAAAAAAAAAATTGGTCTGTTTTTTTCGTCTGTTTTGACGGTTTTTCGGCACATGGATTTTGTCGATGGTTTTCTAATTCTGATTAAGGAATTAGGATTGTTAACTAATCTGGGTCAATGGATTATGAGTTTGGATGTTGTAGGATCCTATATGTATATTGTATTGTAAACAATGAAGAATATGATGAACAAAATATTAGAGGTGCGACTCTAAAAAGGTTGTTGGTTTTTTCGGTTTAAGTTTCCAGGGTAAAAATATAATGTAATGTGTGTGTTTTCCATTATATATTTTTTGTTTTATTAAGAATTTGTTTGCAATAATTAATTGTACAAGGTTAAAATCTATAGCCTCCTCAATCCCATGAAATCCACCTAGTAGGAATATGTGATTGACCATCCATTAAGCTACATATTCACAAATGCGTGTAAATGATTTTGCCTCCAACAGTCAAGGGGTTGAACAACAGGTTAAAACAACTAGGTTGGCTTCATTAAACTACCAACTCCAACCTTTGCATTGATGGCCATGAGTGCACCCCATTGCTAAACTAACCTTGACCACATCCAATAAAAAGGATTTTAAATCCCCGTAAAAGATAATAACTATGTCTCAATGTAAATGATTGTGGAAAATCGTTTGGATGCCTATCCCYAGAATCCTAACTTGACTATAAGATTATTTTTATCCTCAAGTGAAAATTTTAGTTAATTATGATTTAAGTTGTTAATTTTTGAATGTTCAACTTGGGGTCATGAACCAAGCATATATGGTTAAGGTGTGAAGTGCATACACATRGTGTGAACAATTTGAGATGAAAAATTGGAAATGAAATAAGTATTGCTCAAAAATAAATGCCAAAAGAAATTGGGAATAAGGAGTCTTTTGAACCATATTGATGAATTGGTTCAAAAACTTCACATATTGGCTTAGRTTGGGCTATATGGAGTCTTTTGCACCATCTATGATACTACAAATAATGTCATCCATGGAGTGGGAGACATTGTCATCATTGTCTACATTATCTACAACATAAATTTGAGCAAGCGCATTATCAAAGACACCAAGGGAAAAAACATAAAAAGCATACACAATTTGCCATCAATAAGACCGTGACAAAAAGGTACATGTAGAAGTTTCTTGCTGCTACATCATTATGGAGGTAACAATGATGTAGATGTCATGGAAAATAGTAGGTTGTGGAAATACTTTATAAGCCATAGATGTTGGGGTTGGTTGGGTCATCCCAATTGGAAAAGGGGTCACCAAATTGTGCATAGGGGGGGTTGAAGTGGGTTTCCTAGGGATAGATGTATGCTCCTCCCAAAGATCCCTTGGTTTGAAAAAATATGCATGTTAAATGATGATCAAGTAACAACCACCAAGTTGTCATCTAGTAAAGGTATAGGGAATATTTTATTTTATTTTAACTGAAACGCAATTTATATTCATTCAAAAAAAGGTTGTCGTAGAAGCAAGCAACACATCGGGATGATTCCCTTAACCTTCCATGAGATATAACAGGTTTATGAAATTACATCAAAAAGTTATAGTGAAACTACCAAACTAGGATTACAAGTAAGCCTACAGGTGGCATGTTTTACATAGACACCCAAAATTAAGATTACTCAAAAATACATGTCACAGACGACAAATATGAACACTTCCTTCCTCTTCTTGCCCCTCATCAGATTAAGGGGAACTTGGACTTTCAATTTCCATTGGATCTCTGAACTGGTGAGCCATCTCATCTTCTTTTGGCACATCTTGGAGTGAATTCTTGATTCCTTGATTATTGGATGCCATATAAAGAGATTCCATATGTTGAGTGAGAGAGAGAAACTTCACAACCTATTACATTAAATTTCAAGAGAGTCTAACCTTTGTTTCTAGAGCAACAATATACTCATTATGATGGCATTTTGAGAGTTACAGACATGTTCCAATACTGATTTTTTTGAGGAAACTACCACTGAAGTATTGATGTTTTCATGGGTTATCTCCTCATGGTGACATAAAACTCTATAGAGTTTTTGAACGTCGGCGCTGTCCATGACAAATATTCCTTTGATACCCGAAGAGTCAAAATCAACAAAACTAGTGAAATACTTGAAATACAAGTTGATTTTCCAGTATCAAATGCACCAAACCTGAATACCATGAACACTAAATAGAGGTATTGAAACAAAAAATAATGCAAAACCTTGTTTCCAAAGACAGAGCATGTAGTGAAATCTACAAAAAAAATTACCAAGACCCATGGTTCTATCACATTCACGTGAAATTTAAAATCCTTTGACCAACACATGAGGAATGTGAAACGAAAAGGAAAGAATTATGTTTTGTGCATAGCCTAATTGCGAGAGATGAGATGAAAAAAATAATTACAAATTTCCGAGGGAAGACTCCCAAATTCTTACACATTTCATGTAGAATATCCCCCAAATTGGATGATGCTAGAACCCTCACACACCACCACCTTCCTAAATCGTATCCTCCGGTCGCAGGGACCTCAACAAGGAAAAGGGCATGATCCAAAGAGGAAAAATGACGGTGAACTAGAAAGACCAACCTCTCATAAACACACAAATTTACAAGAAATCCATGCCAGAGAGAACTAAGAAACTCATTCAAACCACATACCAAGAGGCTCAAAGAAATAGCCCATCCTAAAATACTTATCTACATGAACCTCAACTCTGCCATAGTTCCAGATTGATTGTACTGGAGCATTAGGTGGAATTCAATAACCAAGAGACTGCTATTACTTTTCATAAGGGAAAAATTATTGGAATTCCATGAATCGCCTTTCTTGAGGCCATGAACTGCCTTTCCCAAGGCCATGAACTACCTTTCTTGGGGCTTGGCCAACTTCCTAACAATGAATTCTTCATGTTGAAATTGGTGCTCATTAATACCCACTTATTCATGAATTTAGGGGACTGACCTATAGTCATAAACCCTATTTTTAAATAAGGTTCCAGGACTAAGCTCGAAATCAAATTTAGCCCAATTATCTTCCTCCTGGTCATTCAAGTCTTATTTTATGTGGAAGAAGGAGACTCTTTTGAAGAGAGTGAGTTCTTGCTTGATTCTGGAAATGACTACTTTTAACTTAGATCCTTTGGGATTGGATTGACCAATCATTGCTTTGATGACAAGTATTGAATCTCCAAAGACTGATAAGCTTCTTGCACTTGCCTCTTAGCTATAAAGAGGCCACACCACAAGGCATATTCCTTAACCAAATTATTCAAAACGTTCCATAAAGCCTAGGCATAAGAAGCTATTGGATTTCCTCCTTGATTGTGAAGAATCCCCCCGAACACTCGTCGCCCCTGGATTGTTCCCTGAAACCCCATTGAAAAAGACGCAGAATGATTGTTGCTACATTCTCCATAGTTGAAAATATTTTTTCTCCATTCTTACTTGCCACTAAGGATGCCTACCTACTTTGGGAATCAATGAATTAGAAGCTTTAGGACACAAATTGAATTGTTTCATCCAAATCTCTTCAAATTTGTCCAACACTTGATCCTTTCTTTTGATTATGGTTTGAAGTTATTTTGAGAAGAAGGATTTAGCCATATTTTCTATTAGTGCATGCTTATTCCACTCATTGTTGAAGATCACTTTTTTCCCAGCCAACGATATATTCTAACAAAGAAATTTTGGAAGAGCCATCCACACCCTCTTAAAGACGTTCTTATTTTTTAAGGTCCCTTGACAGTTTTTACTCCAAAGAATGAACATCTCCTCCCATGTATTTGGCCAATGGAATCAATGAATTATCCCTACATAGGTGCACAACCAAACTTCTTTGGAGTAGCTACACTTAAAAAATAAGTGTTGAATTGATTCTTCCACCCCTGCACATATTTCACATTGAGAAGTATTGTTGATCCCTCTTTTCTTCAAAATTTTCACTGTTAGAATCTTCCCATGGACCAAGATCCAACATAAAGTATTTATTTTAGGTAATCCATCATTGTTCTTGTTATCGCACAGTTTGTAGCTAGGTCAAATGACTAGAAGGTAGAGGCCAAACTAGCGTAACAGGAACCTACCCCACCCAATGTAACCACAATGGGGAGGTTCTTTCTATTCAGGGAGGTTATCCCAGGGGAGACGTCCCAGGTAACCTGGGGTTTTGAAGAGCCCAAAGTATAAAGGTCAAAGAAGAAGTTCCTCCTCACAGGTTACCACCAAGGTAAGATAGTTCGGCTAATCAACCAATAAAGAAGTGTATGCCCAAATGAGAACACCTACCCAGAACAAGACAATAGCAAAATAATATATATATGCTATAATTCAGTGGGTTAGTACTTCATGAACTATCTGACATCGATATGCAAGCAATTAAAACAATAGATATCAATGAGGTCAACGTTTATCAATATAGCAGTGGAAAAGTATCAATTCATCAATAACTATTGAGATGATGTAGCCAACAATGTATTTAATCAATATTTTACTCAATAAATGCTTTCAACCATCATCTATTTTCTTATCATCAAAAGGTGTTGCGTCAAGATGGAATAACCAAGTATGACGTCGGCCTAGTTAGGGTTAGCTAGCTAGATAGGGTTTCAAATTTGAAAGTTTTAAGAGGTTGTTTGAGCACTATCACTTCAACATTGTGGATCTAAGATCAGTGCCTAGGGGTAGATGGAGTCAATTATGGAGAGTACGCAAAGTTGAAGGGACAAAATGTTAAGGACAAGAGGGAAGGGTTGTAGAGTGTTGCAATGGCAGGGCCCTAGAATCAAAACCCTAGGGGAAAGAGGCTCACTCTGGTGTTTCTTAAGCAAGGCCTCGTGCTCTTTCCTCCTTCCTTAGGTCAAACTTGGCAAAACAGCTAACATAAAAGATAAGTTAAAACAAGAGAATGAGGTGAGGGAGAGTGTTGCAATAGCAAGGCTCTATCACCAAACCCTAGAAGATGGATGGCCCTAGGTGTAGATAACCTAGGCCTAGGACGTCCCCTCCTTCTTAACCTTTAAAAATCACAGCTAGCACAAGGGGAAGAAATAAAAAGAGTGTAGCAAAGGCTAGGCTCTTTCTTCCTTCTTCCCACGAGATAAGGTGCAACCCTACAAATAGATTATCCTAATGCCCGGACTAGGGGAATGGGACAGATGAGCGGGAGATAAGATGAAAAAAGTGATGATATGATGGGAGCGGATGATGGCTCTTCAGAAATCTCCCCAGTGGCAAACCAAAACCTATGGGTACAGGCTTGCTAGGACACCCTGCAAATCCCCCCAAGAATGGTCAAGTGGGTCAATGTAAGATCCAAGCAGTTGTTAGAAATAAAAGGAGTAAGATGCATATATCTAAATGTTATAATGATCAAAAGTGACACATACCATGATACCTGGACCAATTACCTCATGGAGCAAGAGCTTTCTCCGATACAAGACCAAGCCGATGGTGATGGATGCTACTGCTACTAACAAGACAAATATGATGAAAGAAGAGAAGGATGGGCCCTCCAGGGCCATGCTCAGGTCAATCCTGCTCTCGGTACTCCATGTCTAGGACCTGTGGGACTCGAGACATGATCTCCTAGTTATCCCTAGAAATCGGGGATAACATCTGGCTCCAACTCAGGGACATGTGCTCATCATAGAGCGCATGAGAACCTCAGCATCTCTGGCATAACCTGCAGACCTGCTCAACTCGATAGGGGCATCAATAAAAAAGATGGGGTGGTATTTCCACCCCACATATATAGACATATACATAAAGCAATCATAAATGTGAATACAAAGTGAAATACTTACCTGTACTTACCTGTCAGTTGGATGTTGGTGTAGTCAAACAACCAGTGAAGCCAATCCAGCAATGTCCTATGATACCTGCCTTTGTGCTTCATCATAAACCAAAATAGTGATAAACTAAGAACAAAAATGTCATGAGTTATAATGTATATTATATCATCGGAAATCTCAAAGTCTAACTCATGGAGGCGGGTGGGAGGGATAAAATCCTGCCAAGTCCATCTCTGAGGAAAGTACTCAATCCACTTCAAGAAAGGGTCATGAGAAGAGAAAGATTCAGAAAACTGACTCAAAGGGCCTGTAAAATGGATACCTAGGGCATCCTCGCGCTCTAAAGTCAAGGAAGGGATCGACAAAGACCTAGCAGATGACTGGCGAACTACCAAGGGAAAGTTGAAAAACTAGGATAACTGACTCAAACTTGCAGTACCCAACCGACCCTTGGAGTCTAGGGTTTGCCTAAGAGGAAACTCAACATAAAAAATATACTTCCCAACTACACCTTTAATGGACGAGCATGGTAAAGTAATAACAGGTGGCTGGTGTGAAAAGTTATGAGAAACCTTCTTTAGGAAAACAATGTTCTTACTTGCATCAAAGTCTGAGCAGAGTAGTGGTTGATAATTATCTTCACAAAATAAATACAAATGCTCAGAAGAATAATCATCAAAGTCCTCAAGGTATGACCGAAGATCATCAGGAAAATAAGGTACTGGGTCATCCTTGGGTTTTTGGAGAGTATGGGTAAAAACCTAATCTCCTTGTTGCCACTGGTCAAAAGTAATATGTTGTGATAATTGCAAAGGCAACACCTGGAAATGACTCTCAGTGTCATAGATGGGATCTAATTCATAACCAACTATATCCCACCTACATCTCCCAACATGTATGAACTCATCAATGTCATCAACAATGTCACTATCTGTGTCATAACATGCAGGGTTTGAGACATTTGAAAATTTATTCTCCTCCTCCTCATTTCCTTCATCATAAGGTAAAGAATCATCAAAAACTAGGGAAGGAGGGTAACTTACTATTTCTTCTTGTGCAGGGGATTTGAGGACTTTGGTGTTTTCAGCATGCATTATTGTTCCATCCTCATGAATTGCTTCTTTGTCTTTGACTGGACAGCAAGGACCATCCATTTCATTCAAAGATTTCTTTTCTCCTTCATTTTTTGAATCAAGGAATAAGGTGTCATCGGAATCCTGAAGTGGAAAGAAGCTAACCTCATTTTTGCTTTGCCATGCATGAGAAACAGGTTCTTGGATGATCTCATCAGAGGGAGGAGCACGGGTGGATACTTCATCATCTTGCTTAGGTTCTTACTCCTTAGTCACATCCTCATTTTGTTGGTCAAAAACTTGTTCCCTTCTCTCTTGTGGATCTTCAACAAAGGTTTCAATGGAAACTAGTTTTATCAAGTTGAGAGTGTCCATGGCATTGGTTTTGGACAAGAAGAGATTCTTTTCGATTTGAATGGCCATGTTGTGAGCTTCTGTAAGTGTTTTTGGATTCTTCTTATTTAGAAGGAAACTCAAATGCCCTTGAAGTCCATTAGTATAGAGATAAATGAGGTACTTGTCTTTAGGGTGATGGCTTTCAGGAATATGGTAAAGCAACTTCTGGAACCAAGCCCTGAAAACTTTGACAATCACACCCTCTGTTTGTTTTACACATTCAAGATCTTTTAGCAATGATTGTAAATCTTCCAATTTCATAGCCCATTTTGCAAGGAAGATTTCTTCAAAATGGTCCATAGATGTGATCCCGGCAGCTGGAAGACTATCATACCATCTTTTAGCCCCTCCATGCAGAGAGGCAGAGAAGAGTTTCATCACCAAGTCTTCGGCCTCATCACTGACAGGGCGGTATTGAAAGAATTCCCAAAATTTGCTCATGTGATAATCGGGACTTTCTCCATCGATGCCAAAGAATCTAGGGAGCCAATTCTTATAGAAGAGAGGCATTTTTCTAGGATATCCCAGCATTTTACTCATGTCCAAAGGTTTGTAGTTCCCTGGATCCCATTGTGAAGTCATAGTTGGCTTCGTCATTAGTGGAGTCGCCAAATAATTTGCTTAAAACTATCAAAGAAAAAGGGGAATAACACCCTAGTGGAGTCGCCAGGTAAGCTTGTAAGAAAAGGTCTCTGAGGCAAGGCTTACCGAAAAGATTTTTCATTTGAGGAGAATTGACTCAGTGTTCCTCGGCAACGGCGCCAAAATATTATCGCACAGTTTGTAGCTAGGTCAAATGACTAGAAGGTAGAGGCCAAACTGGTGTAACAGGAACTTACCCCACCCAATGTAACCACAATGGGGAGGTTCTTTCTATTCAGGGAGGTTAGCCTAGGGGAGACGTCCCAGGTAACCTGGGGTTTTGAAGAGCCCAAAGTATAAAGGTCAAAGCAGAAGTTCCTCCTCACAGGTTACCACCAAGGTCAGATAGTCCGACTAATCGGCCAATAAAGAAGTGTATGCCCAAATGAGAACACCTGCCCGAAACAAGACAATAGAAAAATAATATATGTAGGCTATAATTCAGTGGGTTAGTAGTTCATGAACTATCTGAAATCAATATGCAAGCAATTAAAACAATAGATATCAATGAGGTCAACGTTTATCAATATAGCAGTGGAAAAGTATCAATTCATCAATAACTATTGAGATGATGTAGCCAATAATGTATTTAATCAATATTTTACTCAATAAATTCTTTCAACCATCATCTATTTGCTTATCATCAAAAGGTGTTGCGTCAAGATGGAATAACCAAGTATGACGTCAGCCTAGTTAGGGTTTCAAATTTGAAAGTTTTAAGAGGTTGTTTGAGCACTATCACCTCAACGTTGTGGATCTAAGATCAGTGCCTAGGGGTAGATGGAGTCAATTAAGGAGAGGACACAAAGTTGAAGGGACAAAAGGCTAAGGACAAGAGGGAAGGGTTCTAGAGTGCTGCAATGGCCCTAGAATCAAAACCCTAGGGGAGAGAGGCTCACTTCGGTGTTGCTTAAGCAAGGCCTCGTGCTCTTTCCTCCTTCCTTTGGTCAAACTTGGCAAAATGGCTAGCATAAAAGATAAGTTAAAACAAGAGAATGAGGTGAGAGAGAGTGTTGCAATGGCAAGGCTCTATCACCAAACCCTAGAAGATGGACGGACCTAGGTGTAGATAACCTAGGACTGGGACGTCCCCTCCTTCTTAACCTTTAAAAATCACAGCTAGCACAAGGGGAGAAAATGAAAAGAGTGTAGCAAAGGCTAGGCACTTTCTTCCTTCTTCAATGGCTAAATATTTCTCTTTTAGGAGACATGAAACAAGGACCTACTTGTGTGCTTGTCACCTAGGGTTTTAAATCAGCAAATTTATAATAAATGCAAGAATACAATCCTACAACCATTCAATTAAGAAGTTTTGGAGAAAATACACTTACATATCATGAAGAAATAGAAATGCAAACCCTAGTTGTAAACCTTCCTTCAAGAGAAATGCCAAATATGCCAAGAAAATCCTTCCTCCAACAAGTGCACCTCACATAAAAGACCAAATACCCAAACTAGGGCACAAAAATCAGACCTCACAAGAGAGTGAGTTGTGTGTTATTCTCAAATGAGGGCAAAACTCCTCAATATATATTGTATCATGACCTCTAATTAAAATTAGGTCATTAAAAATAGTCAACAAGGCTACAAACCAAAATCACATTGTTTTTACATTAAATTGTTAAATCAAAGGCCTAAATGAGCATAAGCAAGACGTCAAGCCCTATTGAGGAAGACGTTGGCCCCTTTTTAGGGCAAACGCAGCTCAAAATGACAAACGTTGGCCCTCTTTGGGCCTCCAAACCCTTCCACACGTGCCAGCTACCCTATCAAACTGCCACACTCTCAAGGTGACGTCAATGGATCCTAGGTGATGTCCTAGGCCATCAAAGGGAAACGTTCCACCTGAAGTGGGTCAACCCCCCTGGACTGGGCTCAGCCAAAGTGTCCCAGATGGAACGTCCTTCTTCTTCTAAGGTGAAAAATCTTAATCAAGCATTGTCCTGTCTCTGCCCCTGATGGGGTCCCAACAAGCACCTTATGGGCTCTTCAGCCCCATGGAGGTCCAAACTAATCATCTCCCCATGTGTACCAGTCGAACTGGTACCTGTCCGTTGGGCATGGTCCTGCACATCAAAAACTTCGCCCTCCATGGGCTCATTAGTCACAGGGATCATAGCAATGTCAATCACGTTTCATCATTAATGTTATCAAACATATCTATAAAAACCCTGATATATCATTCAATATCTCAAAGATATTACAAAGAGCTACAATACAAAGCCGAAGAAAAAGACAAAATACCCTATTGGGCTAGTATCCATAAGGAAAGGAAAGTCTCCAAGGGGTATCATCCAGGCCATGTAAAACAAGGTGATGTGGTCAAGGGATGTCCAGACATACGGGTAGAGTGAGAGATAGGGATGCATGATATTACCGGTGTGTGCCTTTTTAGAAGGCGAGTTGTACCTGTCATGGATGCAATTCTTTCCAAGCCCTTTATTGCCTTTATTCTTTTCTTTTCTTTATTTGTTTTTTTCTTTTTTATTTCAAGGACTAACTAGAGGACACTGCCTTGGAGTGGTGACCAGAGCTGACTGTGTTACCCACAAGCACTTTCACAAAGATGATAAGGTTGGCTCGTGATGAGACCCCTTTTCCCTTGGCCATGCAACCAAATGTCACTGCCCTGGCGTGGTAACCAAATAGTGGCAATGTCATACTATTAGGTACTGGTGAAAACGTAGACCCACTCGGCCCTCTGGTCGACGTCCACTTCACAGGATCATTCTTTATTTCTACTGAGCCGAATCGGCTCTTTCGGATTCCCTACTAGAATCTACAAATTGTTCATCCACAGGTCCTTTTCCGGGAGCTCTCCTGTGCGAATAGTACTAGGCGCGAGCCCCTTTACCTCATAACAACCACAATTCCCTTGTCATAACTTCGTGACTTTGCGGGTTCGCGAGTCTAGGCTCTCGACTCTTTCTCCTCAATTCCGTGATACCTGAAATGTCGATACGGGTATAGCTCCCTTGTGTCAACGCCCTTCGCGCATGACCACCGACTAGGCTAACTCTAGCACTTTTCGCTTCTCGCCGCTTCGTGAGGTTCGATGTCGAACTCCCGTCTCTTGTCTCACGAATCCCTGAGACACGAGAGGTCAACGGGGTGTTGACTTCTTTTAAAAGACGACATGCATCCACTCGGTCCCACAACGAAACTTCTCACCCTTTCGAGACTTCGCCTTTCGCAACCTAGAGTACCCAACCTTTGGGTTCTCACCTCGCGAACCTTCGAGTTCACGAGATCTCTAGATCTCTGCCACCTGTCCTCCCCAGATGAACGGCTCTAATCCACTCGCCACTCCGCTACTCGCGACTTCGCGCATCTCGCTACTAGGCTTTCGGTTCTCTAACTCACGAACCCCCGAAATGAGATTTCGTGAGTGATACAACAGCCCTGGCTGACTTGGATCCTATGGCCCTGATTTCTCCTGAGATTAAGCTTGAGGAAATCTCGTCGTAACGTCCTTGCTTCTCTACCAGATTTGAAGGCTCCCGGGACTTCGCAAATCCTCCATGGAGGATTTCGACCGTCCGTTTCCCTTTTGGCAATTCCTACGAAATTGAACAGGCTATCTCCTTGCTGGAATGTATCTACTTGCAAAGTAACTTGCAGCGCTTCCCTTTGAACCCTTGAAGGTGATAAACCTCTTGATATTTCTTCGATAAGTTCGAAGACCCTATCCCTCCTGAGCTTTCTCCAACTCTGAGTCTTAAAGAAGACTCCCGCATGCACTCCTTGCGGTGAATCCTTCAATTGCTTCAAATAATTGAAGTCCTTCAACTCTACACACTCCCTGCAGCAGTGGTCCTTCAACAATTTCTCAGGTTCACAAACTCTGAGACTTTACTCGACCTGCGCACACCTTGCACGGCTCCTGTGCTCAACTTGCACTTCTGCGAGAATGAGAACAATGTTAACCCTCCCGAGCTTTCAGAGATAAAACTCTGAACTCTTGTCAACGCACTCCTTGCGGACAACTTCATTGCACTCCTTTCAGGAACTCTTGCTCAAATAGAGAAACAACTGAAACTCATTCCTTACTCTCTCTCAGACTTCAAACACAAAGCATGAAATCATATACACAGCATATAAAGAAAATGTATAACAGAAAGTAAACATCCATGAGCATAATATTCAACATGCATACATAGAGAACAAATACGACACCATGAATTTGAATCGAAGCTCTTTCTATTAATTCAAATCTCTGTAGATGGGTGTTTTCAACTACAGCTCTCTGCTCTCTTCTCTATGCTCTATGCTCTATTGACATAATAATATTTCCACTATACAATGAGGGCGTCTATATCTTGTTTCCATCTTGCGCTCTAAAACTGTCTAATCTAAGCATTAAATTCTATCTACCTACATTCATTACACATAAAGGCTCCTATCTACTATGGACGAGAGCGGATTGCTCAAGTTTCTTTTACAATAATACAAACATGCCTCCACTTAATGACTTCATTAATATTCCAAAACATTTTCAAAAAATGTGCTCGGTGCTTTTCCAACTGTCTCTTATCTCTGCACTGTCTCATTGCTGGCTATGCTTTCACGCCCTTGCGATGCTCCTGCATAATACTCCCTTGCTTGAAAATTTTCATGGGCTCCTGATCATGAGCTCGTGCACGCTCTGTCCATGCTTCTAGATTTCTGCTTCGTTCTCCCAGCTGGCATCTTCAACTGGATGGCCCTTCCACTTGACCAAGTATTCAAAATATTCCTTTCATCTGGTCCTCTTACCAACTCTTTTCTCCAGTATGCGCTCCATCTGCAGCTTTTATGCAACTGGCATTTGTTTTGTCCACTAAATCTCTGGCTGTTCACTACCTGCTTTTGCTTCCTCAGCTTTATAAGGGTACAAATCTGAGATATTGAATATCGGAGAAATTTCGATCCCATCGGGTAATTCAATCTCATATGCATTCGCCCCAAATTTCTTCAAGACCTTACATGGTCTGATTTTCTTCATCTTCAGTTTATTATATGTTCCACTCGGGAACCTTTCCTTTCTTAAATGTGCAAGGATCAAATCACCAACTTTGAATTGAAGTTGTCTCCTGTGTTGGTCTGCTCTCCACTTATATTCTTGGTTTTAACTCTGCAATCGTTCCTTCACCTGACTGTGAAGTTCCTTCATCGCCTCTGCGAAATCTTCTGCACTAGTGCTCCTAGTCGCAATCTGTTTTGAATCCCTCGGCTCAGAAATTCCTCTTGGTTGCATCCCATAAAAAATTTGAAATGGACTCTATCCTGTGCTCCTATTAAGCGAGTCGTTATAAGCAAACTCCGTCTGTGGTAATATGTTGTCCCACTGACTGTGGTGTTCTGTCACCAAGATCCTCAGTAAGTCTCCCAAACTTCTGTTCACGACTTTTGTATGTCCATCCATCTGAGGATGATACGTTGAACTAAATGACAAGTTTGTTCCCAGCTTCTTCCATACGGTTCTCCAGAAGTGTCCTACGAACTTGGTGTCTCGATCCGAAACTATGCTCCTTGGTAAGTCGTGAAGTCGAATGACTTCTTTGAAAAACAGGTTCACAATGTGAGTTGCGTCACTGGTTTTCTAACATGGAATGAAATGTGCCATTTTGGAAAATCTATCCACTACCACAAAGATTGAGTCAAACCCTCTTTGTGTTCTTGGCAACCCCAATATGAATTCCATGCTAACTACATCCCACGACCTCTCAGGTATGGGTAATGGTTGATAAAAACCTGCATTCTGCCTCTTTCCTTTTGAATGTTGACAAATTCTACATCTGTCCATGAATATTTTGACGTCTGCTCGCATTCCTGGCCAAAAATATGACTCATTCAACTTTGCGAACATCTTGTCATGACCGAAATGTCCGACCAATCCTCCACTGTGTTTCTCCTTCAGCAGATTCTCCCTCATGGAGCATTTTAGAATACAAAGTTGATTACCCTTAAACAGTAATCCTTCCTGGATCATGTATTCTGTCCATTGGTTGTTGTCCCTGAGAATTGGATTCTCAGCTGCTTCATACGCCTCCTTAAAATCTGGATTATCTCGATACATGTCCCTGAGATCATCAAAACCCAATGTTTTGACTCTAAACTCCTGCAATAGCAAACATTTCCCGCTCAAAGCATCAGCAACTTTGTTAGCAGCTCCAGAAATATGTTTAATCACAAAAGTGAAATTTTGCATATATTCAACCCATTTAACATGTCTTTGACTCAACTTCTCCTGTTGAGTCACAAATTGCAATGCATGATTATCACTATACAAGACAAACTCCTTAGGAATTAAGTAATGTCTCCATTTTTTCAATGCTTGAATAATAGCATAGAATTCCTTATCATATGTAGAGTATTTTATCTTGGCTTCATTTAGCTTCTCGCTGAAATATGCTATCGGCCTGTCTTCTTGACTCAAGACTGCCCCTATTGCAAATCCACTTGTATCACATTTTACTTGAAATGTCTTTTGGAAATCAGGCAACACCAGAATTGGTTGTTCCGTAATTTTCCTTTTCAGCAAATTGAAGCTTTTCTCAGCCTCTTTCATCCAGTGAAAAGACTTGTGTCTCTTCTTCACTGTGTCCATCATCGGTGCACTAATTCCACTGAAATTCCTAATGAATTTCCTGTAGAAACTACCCAATCCGTGAAAACTTCGAACTTCAAAGATATTCTTTGGTGACGGCCAATTCTTAATTACCTCCACCTTATTTGGATCCATCCTCAACTTATCTGCAGAAATAACAAACCCCAAATAAATGAGCTTTGTCTTCATGAATGAGGATTTCTTCATGTTTATCAGCAGCTTCTCTTGATGTAACCTCTTCATCACTATAGCCAAATGTTTCAGATGCTCTGCCTTTGTTTTACTGAAAATCAGTATGTCATCCAGGTACACAATGACAAATTTTTCGATGAAATCCTTCAGAACTTCATTCATCAATCTCATGAAAGTACTCGCCGCGTTTGGTAAACCAAATGGCATGACAAGCCACTCATATAACCCTTCCTTGGTTTTGAATGTTGTCTTCCATTCGTCACCTTCCCTCATACGAATTTGGTGATATCCACTTTTTAAATCAATCTTTGAAAAAAAATTGGCCCCACTCAAGCAATCCATCAAATCATCCATCCTTGGCAATGGAAATCTGTACCTGATGATTATCTTGTTAATTTCTCTTGAGTCAGTACACATCCTCCAGCCTTCGTCTTTCTTTGGACTGAGTACTGTC
>ML790314.1:117514-145173 GCA_009831015.1 Picea engelmannii | reverse complement strand
CCTTCCTCCAACAAGTGCGCCTCACATAAACGACCAAATACCCAAACTATGGCGCAAAAATCAAACCTCACAAGAGAGTGATTTGTGTGTTATTCTCAAATGACAGAAAAACTCCTCAATATATACTGTATCATGACCTCTAATTAAAACTATGTCATTAAAAATAGTCGACAAGACTACAAACCAAAATCACATTGTTTTTACATTAAATTGTTAAATCAAAGCCCTAAATGAGCATAAGCAAGATGTCAAGCCCTACTGAGGGAGACGTTGGCCCCTTTTTAGGGCAAATGCAGCACAAAATGACAAACATTGGCCCTCTTTGGGCCTCCAAACCCTTCCACACATGCCAGTTGCCCTGTCAAACTGCCACACTCTCAAGGTGACGTCAATGGCTCCTAGGTGACGTCCTGGGCCATCAAAGGGAAATGTTCCACCTAAAGTGGGTTAACCCCCCTGGGCTGGGCTCAACCAAAGTGTCTCAGATGGAACGTCCTTCTTCTTCTCAGGTGCAAAAGCTCAATCAAGCACTATCATGTCTCTACCTCTGATGGGGTCCCAGCAACCATTTGATGGGCTCTTTGGCCCCATGGACGTCCAAACTAATCATCTCCCCATATGTACCAGTCCAACTGGTACCTGTCCGTCGGGCATGGTCCTGCACATCAAAAACTTCGCCCTCCATGGGCTCATTAGTCACAGGGATCATAGCAATGTCAATCACATTTCATCATTAATGTTATCAAACATATGCATAAAAACCGTGATATATCATTCAATAGCTCAAAGATATTACAAAGACCTACAATACAAAGCCGAAGAAAAAGACAAAATACCCTATTGGGCTAATATCCATAAGGAAAGGAAAGTCTCCAAGGGGTATCATCCAAGCCATGTAAAACGAGGTGATGTGGTCAAGGGATGTCCAGACATACGGGTAGAGTGAGAGACAGGGATGCATGATATTACCTGTGGGTGTCTTTGTAGAAAGCGAATTGTACCCGTCATGGATGCAATTCTTTCCAAGCCCTTTATTTCCTTTATTCTTTTCTTTGCTTTATTTTCTTTTTTCTTTTTTATTTCAAGGACTAACTAGAGGACACTGCCTTGGAGTGGTGACCATAGCTGACAGTGTTACCCACAAACACTTTCACATAGATTATAAGGCTAGCTCATGATGAGACCCCCTTTACCTTGGCCATGCAAGCCAAGGTCACTGCCCTAGCGTGGCAACCAAATAGTGGCAATGTCATACTATTAGGTACCCATGAACATAATAGGTTGGGTCGTGATGAGACCCCCTATCCTCTTGGCTAGGTCTTGTTTTTTTTTATTTTTCTTCAAGTCCCTCTTGTTTCTTGTTGAGAGGACTTTTATTGCCTTCTCAGGGATCCTTGGGCGAGGCATCTCTAGGTTTCATTTTTATGGCTTTTATCTTTTACCAGCTGCCTTTACCTTCTGGGCCTTTATCCCCTTCTTCCCGCGAGATAAGGTGCAACCCTACAAACAGATCATCCTAATGCCCGGACTAGGGGAATGGGGTAGATGAGCAGGATATAAGATGAAAAAAGTGATGATATGATGGGAGTGGACGATGGCTCTTCAGAAATCCCCCTGGTGGCAAACCAAATGCTTTGGGTACAGGCTTGCTAGGAAACCCTGCAAATCCCCTCAACAATGGTCAAGTGGGTCAATGTAAGATCCAAGCAATTGTTAGAAATAAAAGGAGTAAGATGCATATATCTAAAGGTTATAATGATCAAAAGTGACACATACCATGATACCTGGACCAATTACCTCATGGAGCAAGAGCTTTCTCTGATACAAGACCAAGCCGATGGTGATGGATGTTGTTGTTGCTGACAAGACAAMTCTGATGAAAGAAGAGAAGGATGGGCCCTCCAGGGCCATTATCAGGTCAATCCTGCTCTCGGTACTCCATGTCTAGGACCTGTGGGCCTCGAGACATGATCTCCTAATTATCCCTAGAAATCGGGGATAACAGTTCCATATACACTTCCAAAGGGATGAGTGTTGAAATAATTGGAGAGACTCCAACAACAAAATGATGGGGAAAGGATTGAATAACTCTATGGATTGAATTTTATTAATGTGAGTCATACATAAAATCATTGAGAGATGACTCTTGGCTTCATCTTCCAAGAGGTACAATGACTCTTGGCATTCACCTATTATTCTTATTATTTCTCCTAAATTGATATTTGCAACAATATTCACAATATACCATAATCCTAAGGATTAGGTATACATAGGTATCTAACATTCCCCACCTTAATCTGAAGGAGTGTTTGTATGTCCAATCATCTTTTTGAACTTTTCAAACTTTTCTCATCCAAACACTTTGGTGAAGATGTCTGCAATTTTTTCACTTTTGGAACAATGTATCAACTGTTATCCTCATTTTGTGGATAACTAAGGAGATTATGTCTTGAGGCCCTCAGGTTGCATATATGGAGTGCCGAGAGACTACATGATCAACAACATCCTTTTGCACATATGGAGACCCTTCTCACCACCACAGAGGTCGCATATTTTCATATTGCATCCACCACACCAACTGGCTTATGGAAAGCAATGGGCCTTGCTCCATGAGGGACAAGTCAGTATTATGGTGAGCATCATTTTATTATTTGAGGCATTTAAGTATGGTGTATCTTATATTGCTTTAGATTTCATTATATATGCTCGGACATTATTCATTTTGCCTTCCTTCACCTTGGTGGTTGACATTGTGCCTTAGTAAGTGGCCTTCCTTGGGGATGGGTTTGCTACTAGTAACTCCTTTGAAGAGCCATCATATCGTTCCTGACCATACTTACCACTTTGCATTGCTATTTCCCCCCATTTCCTTATCTATTGGGATTTTAGGGTGTATTGACCCAAGAAGGGGTTGTCCCTCATTCTATGGGAAGAAGGGGATGAAAGCCCAAATGGATTGATGTTGGATAAAATATAAAATCCTATGTATGAACCTTCTAGAATCTTCTCCCAACCATCACCCAAGAAAGCAATGAAATGCTTATCTTTGAGAAAAGGGGGGCCTATAAGAAATATGATTAAGAATGCTTAAAAGGTTAGTTGGAGGATAGGAGGTCTCATCATGAGTTGGCCTATCATGTCCATGAATATCTAGAGGTATTACTACCATCATCTAGTCACCAAGCCAGGGTAATTACTCTTAGTTGCATGGCTGAGAGAAAGGGGGTCTCATCACGAGCCAAACTTCTCATTTCCACTAGGTATTTGTGGGTGACACTGCCATTATCTAGACACCACACCAGGGAAGTGGCCTTCAAATTTTCCTTAAAATTATGAAAGAAAGAATGGAAAAATAATGGGCTTGGAAAAAGTGCATTGCAAACGAAGGTACCACACTCCCTCTACAAAGGCACCCATGAATGAGACACTACGACCTCTTGTATGTCATGAGCCCTATGCCCATTGAGTATTGACCCTAACCACTTCACTCGCTTTACATGGCTTAGATAGGGATCTCTTGGAAACTCTCCTTGACCTAGGGCAAGATCTACCCAATAGGACACCTCATCAACCCTCCCATATTAAATCTTGACAAGTCACATAATGGCTTTGAGCGCTTAATTGTTGGACATAGTGACATTTGATGCACATGCTTAGGTGGCTCATTTACTAATTGGATTCACTTATCATGATGTTATCACTTCAGATCCTTGGAGGGCGTGCTTACTTGTCTTTGCAGGACCTATTTGGTGGATAGTTTTGGAAGAACAAGCCTAGCTTTGGCTTCCATGGGGCTTGAAACCCACAGGTGGATGCCAAGGGCCCACATGTCAGATGAGAGAGATAAAACTTTGAAGGCCTAGAAGATGACTTGGACGACATAACCCAACCCCCACATGCCAAATGTTTTGCCTAGGAGAGGAAAAACATCACCTTTTGAGGCATGATGTCACCTAGGGGGGTTAGGGTTTGGTGGTGAGGTTGACATGCATTGGCACAAGGAAATTTGAGGGGCTTGAGCCTTGATCATGAAGGAAGTTGTTGGGATACTCGACATGTGGCTTTGGGAAGCCTTTCTACACCCCTCCATCACCAACGACCTTCTCCTAGTGCCAAAATGTCCCCTAAAGGGGTGACGTCCATATAACTAGGACTTTTTTTTGTGAAAAAGCGAAATTAAAGTGAATTGTTTAATATTACTTTGTAAAAGGGGAAAGATCAGAGTTGTTCAACCCCCGTCTTGTGGTTTACCCTTAATTATGTGGAAAAACTACCTTAGTGACATTTTGTATAAATAAGAGATCATAAAATCTTGTTTTAACATAATTTTCCCTCTTGTGAGAAGTACTTGGTCTGAAATTTTCGCTACACTTAGATTATTTTGCCTTTGGTGCTATGGAATAATGTTTTTTTGGTTATGGTTGAATGATGATGATGGTGCGCTATCCTTAGGAAGTCACTTTATTGCTATTGTGGAGGTTTACTTTGGCATGTTAAGGATTTTTCTTGAATGGTATCATTTCTTTACCTTGTTATTATCATTTGTAATTCAATTTTAGGTTGTTTTTGCCAAGGCTAGATAGGGAGTATAAGGATATACACCCCTATCCTAGTTTCCACCATTTTATTAAGTTTTTTTGCAAGGGTTTTGTTGAGGAAGTAAGAGGATTTACACCCCTCATATTCAAACCCTAGATAGGTTACTTACCTTGGGAAGTAAGAGGATTTACACCCCAAGGGTTTAGTAATCCTAGATATTTCTTCTTGACCCCATTAGCCCATAACTAAAGGAGCTATTTTTGCATTGGAGAAACAAAATATTGCATTCGGAAACGTAATTTCATGTCATATTTAATTTTTGCAACTTGGATTGTGTTCCTTGGGCCTTGAGCACCTCACAGCCACTAGGGCATCCCCATCAAAGGGAAAGTTATTGCTGATGTTATAAATTTACATCTTAAACCATTAGGGCTGCATAAAACCCTAACTCAATTGCTTAATAACTCTCTTATCAACCACTGGAAATTGCCCAAAGTTTGCACACTTGTCTTACTTGCTCTAGCGCACTTTTTGGCAAAGTTTGGAGGAGTTTTAGTGGCTGATTTTCTTGCTGTAAAAAAATTATTGTTACAGCCATAAGGCTGACATAATTTGTTGCAGGAAGTGTTTACAATAGCCTTGTCTTTTCATGCTAGTATATTGGTCTTATATCTTAAGTTTTGCTAGTGTTTAGCTAGTATTTCTCTTGTATCTTCCACTCGATTTCTAGCATTTATATTGCAGCT
The DNA here is from genome assembly GCA_009831015.1 of Picea engelmannii. Lineage (NCBI taxonomy): Eukaryota > Viridiplantae > Streptophyta > Pinopsida > Pinales > Pinaceae > Picea > Picea engelmannii. The sequence goes on along the minus strand of ML790314.1, from coordinate 139,888 downwards.
TATTGTGACATTTTATTCTTGATATACATTGTTACTAACAACTTCTATTAGGGACAACAAGCTAAACTTGCTTGTCCAATTGATTATATTGGAATATATGCTTATTTTTCTTGTGTCTCGGGAAGGTACTTCATCATTTACAGGTTACTCAACATACTTGGCAACCCTTGGACCTTCCCAAGACTCCTTTCCAAGACCTTCATACCATTTAGAATTGACATTTAGGGACTTCATCTCCGTGTTCATCATCTTTTCATCTCATTCCCCCTAGGTTCATCGAGATTCCCCTCTTGAGGTGACTACCTCACCTCTAAAGTGACAGGGAGACCTGCCTAAGGTGACAGTGGCTAGATGACCTCTTAGTTGTCACCATTTGGTGGTTGGGTCAGGATTTCCCCAACCTACAACTTGTGCGATAACATTTTGGCATCATTTCCAGGGAGGATTTTGAATCCTCTTCGAAACCCTAATGACACTTTGACAAGCTATCCCAAAGCCTTTCCCTTATCTTTCCTAGCGACTCCACCCAAGGGACGTTCCCTATCTACCTTTCTTGATGAGATCATATTGAAGCTCATATGGTGAGTCTACCTTCCCAAAACCATTCCTTTCCCAAACCATTTCCCCTTGAGAGGTTCAAGCCTTCTAAGGTCTAACAAAGAAGGCCCCCTCTCAAGTCTCTCATTGTTAAAACCCTTTTCCATAGTACCCTTCCTCTTGCTTCTTGCTCCAATGGCTCACCCTTGGGAAAAGGAACTCTACAAACCTCCCGACATATCCAACATACAAGGGTGCCCTAATACAATGCCAACATAAGTCAACAAGTGGTTTCCAAAGTTCCCAGGAAACAGTGTGATAATTGTCAAGGAACGTCTTTTTTTCATGGGCCGAGACATGGACAATGCTGGTATTGAGCATGAAGATGTGGCCATGAAGTTATTTGCCTCATCATTGACTGAAGAATCTCTTGATTGGTTCATAGGGATCCCTAACAATCATCTCACGTCCTATGAAGCTTTTTCCAACTTATTCAATAACAGATGATCAACAAAGGCAGATGGTGGGATGCTTGGGGCTCAATTTAATTAGATAAAGAAAAAGGAGAATGAAACAGTAAAGGAATTCAATTCCATATTTAACAGCTTGTACAATCATATTCCAACATATTTTCATCCTACAACACCATGAGTTCATCTACTTTACATGAACTCTTTTGAAGGGAAGTTTTGATTCATTCTCAAAGACAAAAATCCCACATCATTGGCACAAGCCAAGGAGTACAGTGTCGATATTGAAGAAAATTTCCTTGATTCAAGAGTGGAACCTTTTCACTACCCTCATGTCAAAGCAGAAGCAAAGATTAAGGTTTCCAACAATATTGCTCCTGATCTGATTGCCCTCTTAACTCAGAAGATAGACCAAATGAATACTCAGTTTATCCAAGTGCAGAATCAGACTATGGGTCGTTTGACTATAGTGGAAAGAAATCAATCCACTCCCAGACCTCAGTTTTCCAGACAACAGAGAGATGCCACAAGTTGGAAAGTAAGGCCTCAATAAGAGGCAAAGGCCCCTGATACTTTGAAACCAGTTGGGACAGTTGATATAGAAGTTTGGTGCCTCTCGTTGATCCAGGTGGATATTGGTGGCCACCCACCTATTCCAATCGACTCCTCATGTCTGTTTTTTATTCAGCACGTCTTTTTGTACTGCTTTATAATTGTGAATTCTACACTTTTGGGGTTGTCTGAAGCCTCACACATTCTCCAGGTGGATACTGGTGGCCTCTCGCGTAATCCAACTGGCTTATTTTGTATGTTTTCATGTTACCACATCTTGTTGTACTTTTAGGGATGTTTTGGGGCCCAAAATGATTTTTTTTTACTCACCACAGTCAAACTGCAGACAAAGTCAAAGTCTAATGATGGAATGTGTAGATATCTAAAAGACCTTTCCAACGGGATATCGCGTGCCTAAAACAGAGGTCGTATGCAAAAGTTACGACCCTAGGAAGTTGAGGTACCAAATTACACCAACTTACCCATAGGGCCCACATGACTTTTGGCGTTTCACCTTCTAGGGTTAGGCTTTTGGATGTCTAGGGTTTAGGCATTCATGAGTAATATGCAAAGGGCCTTTGGGGCCTCATTGTATTCCATTATGCTCAGACAGATGCGCATAGCAGCCACATCTCTTCTCAGAGATAGCTACCACCATTCGAGCAAGTTTCAGTTCTACAGTTTTACAATTTCAGCTTATTTCATTATTTAATAGAAGATATTGTTCACTAGATATTTGTTTTATTCTTTCGATCTCTGTGTTTATTGTATTCAGTTTGTTCCGCTCCTAAATCTGGATTAGTGGTATCAGAGCGGTCTGCTCTTCATTTATTTTTCTTCATGCATGTTTCCGCCAAGGTCTGGGTATAAGAAGTTGGGACTTAAACCAATCGATTCATTACCAGATCGATCATGCCGAGCCGGACAACAACCCATGGGAGATGAAAATAAAGAGGATGGAGCAGGAGATCCTATTAAAATGTTGCTCAAGGAATCCCTCGCACGACAAAGTAACGAAATGATGGACAACTTCACATATATCCTTCAACGGTTTCCCACAAGAGAAGCATCTTCATCAAGTGGTCATGCAACCCCCTTCAAGTTACAGGTAAATTTTGATATCCCATTATTTGAAGGACTGACAGATGTGGATGTTGTAGATAAATGGTTGAATCTGCTCGAAGGATATTTTTCGGTCCATAATTTTTTCGATGGGGAAAAGATCACGTTTTCACTCCTCAAGGTCATTTCCCATGTTAAAGACCAGTGGTATACTTACTCTGAGAAAAAGGGTCGTGGAGGAATCTGCAATTTTTGTGGTGGCCCCTACATTGGATTCCTTCTGGGACACCATTAAAGAATAGTACTACCTTATTGGAAGCTACAAGGACCAGTACACCAAATGGACAACTCTACGTCAAGAAAAGGACCAGACAGTACCAGACTTCACCAACATTTTCCATACCCTACACACCAAAATGGGTATCAAATATTATGAGCTTCATCTGGTGCTCAAATACCGCAGTGGTTTGCATAGATACATTCAAACAGAAATGGATTTCCTAGACATCGCCTCATTGAGCACATCTTATAGATACGTTGTCAAGATTGAGCATAAATTTAAGAAGAAATAGTGAGAGTTTGGATCTGCAAACCCCTCAAAGATGAAGCAAGGCAAAGGCAACCCCAACCCACAAAACAAGGGACCAAGTTGAGATGGTCGCCCTCAGGACAATCTGTCCAAGATGCAACACAAGAAGGGCAACGAGAAGACGAAGAAGGACATGGGGAAATGGTGTGAGTACCATAAAATTCCTTGGCACAACACCGACGAATGTCACTCCAAGAAATCCCTTGTGGTCGAGCTGAAGGCTTCCGAGTCAAAGGCCAATTTTAATTCTAAGTCAAATCCTGAAGGAGGGAAGCGGATTATTGATGTTGAACCCAGTGCCATGGTCGCTACCACCAAAGTCCGTCCAAGCGAACCAGAACAACCAGAGGAAGGGGAACACCCCTTTCACTCGCAGATGTGGGTCAAGGGGGCTCCGATTCATTTCATTATTGATAGCGGTAGTCAAAAGAACTTGATTTCAGAAGAGGTCATTAAGCAGTTGAACCTTTCAACAACACCACACACGCAGCCCTACACCATCAGCTGGCTTTGTCAAGGAAGAGATCTTTGTGCCAGTGAACAATGTCGTCTGCCCTACGACATCAAGCCTTTCAAAGATGAGGTATTGTGTGATATTGCTCATATTGAAGTTTGTGATGTTATTTTAGGACAACCATATTTGTGGAAGCATCATGTTGTGTATGAGTCTAGACCCCACAGTGTTATTATTACTTTGGGTAGACAATTGTATAGGATACCAGAGGTGGCACCGCCTACTTCTATTTCTTTAATCTCTGTTAAGCAATGCAGTAAGGTCATTTCACAGACCGGGAAGTTCTTTTTCTTTATGATTTGTGCTCATGGTAAGCAGAAGGTTGTCGCCACATCTGTGGCCTCTACACAACTCCTCTCCTTTCAGCAGAAGCAAGTGGACGAGATCATGGAAGAATACAAAGACATCTCCACCTCACCTACAGGGGTACTGACACACTACCAAGTCAAGCATCCAATTGATCTGACCCCCAGTGCACCTCTACCTAATGGACAAGTCTATCGGCGCTCACTGATGGAGAATGATGAAATCAGGCGTCAGATCCAAGGGATTCTTCAAAAGGGGCACATCACACCCATATCCTCCCCTTGTGGAAGCTTGATTGTACTAGTGCAGAAGAAGGACAGGACTTGGCGACTCTGCATTGATTACAAAGACTTAAACAAAATCATAGTCAAGAACTGCTACCACATTCCCAGGATTGATGACCTTCTTGACCAACTCAAGAGGGAAATTTTCTTCAACAAGACTAACCTAGAGTCTCACTACCACTAGGTTCCCATTGAACCAACTGATGTCTGGAAGATAGCCTTCAAGTCTAAATAAGGTCTCTACGAATGGTTAGTCATGCCCTTTGGCTTAACAAATGCACCAGCCAATTTCATGAGGTTGATGGACGATGTATTGAGACCCTTCACAAACTCCTTTGTGGTAGTATATTTGGATGTCATCCTCATCTTCAGCAGAACATGGGAGGATCACATGCGACATATTCAACAGGTTTTGAGCACTCTGCGGCAACACAAGCTCTATGCCAACTTGCAAAAATGCTCTTTTGGCATGAACACGGTCCAATACCTGGGCTACATTGTTGATGAGCATGGGGTACATGTTGATCCAGCTAAGATCCAAGTCATTTGTCACTGGCAAGACCTGACCACACAAACCGAGCTTCAAAGCTTCTTGGGACTCGCCAATTTCTACCAATAGTTCGTGTTGGGATTCTCCCATATTGCATTAGCCCTCAGTCAGGTGACCAAGGGCGGTGGTAGGGCCAAGTTCGTGTGGGGGAAGGAGAAACAATGAGCATGTGATGATCTGAAACATCGTTTGTGCTCATCTCCAGTACTCTCCTTGCTCGATCTGCAACAACCATTCGAAATTGAGACTGATGCATTTGACTATATTGTGGGCATAGTTCTCACTCAACATGGGCATCTAGTGGCATACCATAGTGAGACACTCTTCGATACCGTCTGAAAATACCCCACCTATGAGAAGGAAATGTATTCCATCTTACAAGCATGTCGTCAATGGAAACATTACATTCTGGGGAAAGAGACGATCATACACACTGATCACAAGCCTCTGCAGTTCATACAGACACATGGGAAATTGCAAAACGACCGCCATCAGAAGTGGTCCACCTACCTGCAGCAGGTCCATCTCAACATCAAGTATAATATATGTATCTCCAATCGTGTCATTGACTACCTCAATCGGCCTTTTGTGGCTGCACTCACCACTGTGCTCCATTCATGTGAAAATGAAACATCGGAGTGGCCCCAACTTTACCAGAAAGATCCAGACTTCGCCACCACATATCATGTCTTGGGTATAGGTGCCATTGTCATTGATTTTCACATTCAGGATGGACTCTTATGTCACCTGGGCCATCTCTGTGTTCCTACAAGCGAGCATGAAAAGATGATTTGGGAAGCCCACTACAATTGGGTGGTAGGGAATTTTGGTGTAGAGAAAATTGTGGTCGTTCTTCAGAAATATTTTTATTGGCCAAAACTTCGACACGACGTTATCAAGTATATTAGATCTTCCACTGTCTGCGCCATTTCCAAGCCAGCCATCAAGAAGCAAGGCTTATAAACCCCTCTTCCTATTCCTGAGAAGCCATGGGAATCCATCTCCATGGATTACATGTCTGGTTTGTTGTCCACCAAGCACGAAAATGACTGTGTTTATGGTCGTTGATCAGTTTTCAAAGATGGCCATCCTCACAACCTGTAAGAAGAATGTCACAGCAGTAGATATTGCTAATCTTTTCTTCGAACAAGTTTGGGTCCACTTTGGGATACCACATACCATCATCTCCGACCGAGACATCAAGTTCTTCAACACATTTTGGTCGAGTCTCTAGTCTCTGTTGGACACCAAGCTCACAAAATCCACTGCTTTCCACCCCCACACTGATGGCCAAACTGAGGTCGTCAATCGGATGATTGTGCACATCCTGCGCATGTAAAATTCTAAGAATCCTCGTACATGGGGCGAGAGTCTCCCATATGTCCAACACAGTTTCAATAGGGCTCTCCATTGTTCCACCGGCCATAGCCCATTTCAGGTGGGTCATGGATTCCAACCCTTAGGACCCATTGATGTTGCAATTCCTATTGCCACCGCATAGACATACTCTTCCCCTGATCAGTCTATGATCGACAAAGCCACTAGATTCATTGAGTGGATTCATCACATCCGCCAACAGGTCCAACATATTTTGCAGAAATCCAATGCTAAGTACAAGCAGTGCCATGATCAACACAGGGTACCACACTAGTTTCAGGTTGGTGACAAATTCTGGTTACATTTGCAGAAGGAGCTTCTCATCGGGCCCCATCGGAAGCTTCACCCACTTAGTTATGGGCCTTACACTATCACCAAGGTTGTGGGTAGCAATTCTTTTGAGCTCAACACTCCACCCTTCGTTGGTCTGCATATATCTAGTATTCAATGTAGACCTCTTTCGACCATATTTTCCACCGTTATTGGATACCTCTGAGATCGTCGAGCAACTGACACCAACTGAGCTCAACCCTGACTGCATGGAACAAACATCCACCTATCATATAGTGGACACACAGGTCAAGGGCACTCGCCAGCAGCGGATCCAGCTTTATCGGGTTGTCAAGGTAGGGCAAATCCTACACCAAGGCAAGTAGCTCACCCGGGGCCAAATCCAGCAGAAGTTTCCTCACCTGATGGGGGAACTCAATGCAATAGATACCATTTCTTCCTAAGGGGGGAGGATTGATTCAGGTGGATATTGGTGGCCACCCACCTATTCCAACTAGCTCCTCATGTTCGTTTTTGATTCAGCACATCTTTTTGTACTGCTTTATAATTGTGATTTTTATACTTCTAGGATTGTCTGAAGTCTCACACATTATCCATGTGGATATGGGTGGCCTCTCGCCTAATCCAACTAGCTTATTTTGTATGTTTTCATTTCAGCACATCTTGTTGTACTTCCAGGGTTGTTTTGGGGCCCTAAACATTATTTTTTTGACATGCCCAAATTGTGTACATAGTCAAAGTCTGACGATGGAATGTGTAGATCTCTGAAAGACTTTTCCAATGAGCTATCACGTGCCTAAAACGGAAGTCGTATGCAAAAGTTACGACCCTTGGAAGTTGAGGTACCAAATTACACCAACTTACCCATATCACCCACATGAGTTTTGGCATTTCACCTTCTAGGGTTAGGTTTTTGGATGTCTAGGGATTTGGCATTCATGAGTAATATGAAAAGGGCCTCTGGGGCCTCATTGTATTCCATTCTTCTCAGACGAATGCGCATAGTAGCCACATCTCTTCTCAGAGATAGCTACCACCATTTGAGCAATTTTCAATTCTGCAATTTTACAGTTTCAACCTATTTCATTATTTAATAGAAGATATTGTTCACTGGATATTTGTGTTATTCTTTCGATCTCTGTGTTTATTTTATTCAGATTGTTAATCAGTTCGTTTCGCTCTTAAATCCAGATCACCCATACCAAAACCCCATAGAGAAGATGAATGCCCTTGTCGAGACAAAGATTCTCATGACGATATGAATTTCGTTGATATGATTTGTGTTTTCCAAGAGGAACAAGTTACCCAAGAACAAATCATTGAAGCCAGAAGAAGAGGAGAAAGAGGGGGGATACTATGGGCCTTCAATCAATTGACAGATGATCAGAAGAAGGATTTAAGGAGGAGGGAATATCTGACCTACACTAGAAGAAATAAAGCTTCAACCCCTCCACTGCATCCTGATACTCCTCTTCCATCAACAAAGAGGGTGGCTCCACCACCTCCACCTCCAGTACGTGAGTTGCTTCCTAAGCCAACTCCTACATATGTTATTCAGTTAAATATAGATGTTGCAAGTATGTTTGGAAAGTTGAATATGACAGTCTTGTTGATATTATGGTAGCTGCGGGAGGTATTTACCTCCACGTGCAAAACCTAACGAGAATATAATATTTCGAGAAGCAAGAAGAAACCCTAATGAGTTGGCTAATAACCCTAGAAGACAAGTCGGCTCAAGAGAATAATTTGTATTAGGTTATTAGCCTCTAAGAGAAGAAGTCGGCCAAAAGAAATATTATATACTAAGTAAATAGGGACCCAGAATGAGAAGTTGACCCAGGCAGTTAGCTAGAGTTACTATAAATATAGGAGGCCAGTCTTCATTCTGGCAGGCATTCTCAGAATTGCAGAGCAACACTTGTGCGCACTGCAGTTGCCCAATTTGTGCGCAAGTTTGGAAGAGAGTTGTCGTTACAGCGGCTGCAGCTAGCAGATTTCGGTTTTGGCTTGGTCTATCTCTTGATTATGGTTTGGACTATATGATCATCTCTTGTTTGGTGCGCTATCCTTGGAGAAAGGTGTGCTACCCTTTGTTTGGCTATCTAGCCTAGGGTTTGCTTCCAGAGTAATTCTCTGTCAAGGTTAAGGTGCTCGGAGGGTGGCTTCGGCCTATGGTTGGGTGACAATAGTGATATTTTCAATGGTAAAACAAGCACATCCATTATATTTTAACATGTTATGGGCCCACACAGCCTTCATTCACTCTAACCGCTGGAAGGAAGCATAGCCATAAGGATATTAAGCTCGTTGAAGAACTGTCACTAGGGTTTCTAGCAAGAGCAGTCACCAAAAGCATTGTCACTAGGGTTACTAGCAGGTGCAATTGCAGAAACCCTAATCCTCTTCTTGAGGCACCTTAAGTGAAGGGATTGACCTAATTTTCTGAAAGACCAGTGCACCCTAGCCTAGCGCATCTCCTGGTACTCTTAGCAAGCTAAGACATCAAGTTTGAGTTTTTGGTCAAATCTAGAGTTGACCAAGGGAGCCATGACTTACTCTATGAAGTCAGAAAACAAGTTAGATGGAGCTTCTAACTTCAGAGCATGGAAGACAAGGATTGACCTCATCCTTGCCAAGAATAAAGTGTTGACCATTGTGAAAGGAAAGATCGTGAAACCAGAGTTTGAAGAAGGAAAAGAGAAGGAACCGCAGAACGTTCAGTTATGGAGAAGTTCAAAGACGGTGACATCAATGCCATGAGTATCATAGTGGACTCTGTAAAATATCACTTGATACCCTACATCTCCCATCTTGATTCATCGAAGAAGATGTACAATGCCCTAACAAACCTCTTCTTAGTCAGAAACATTGGACAAGTAATGAGTCCAAAGAATGAGCTCCATGACATGAAGATGAATGATGATGACAGCATAACATCATACTTTGTGAGGATCTCTTAGTTAAGAGATCAACTACAAGTTATTGAAGAAATCATTTCAGAGAAGGAATTGGTAAACATAGTACTCAATGGTCTTCCTAAGACATGGGATTCATTTGCTGCAAGCATGAACACAAGGAAGGAGTATCCTACATTCGAAGAACTTTGGACTTGTGGTGCTCAACAAGAATCAAGGATCAGTGAAAAACAGAAACCCCAAAAGAAGTACGATGATCAAGCCTTCACAGCAAGGTTCAAGGATTTCAGGAACAAAAGGAAGTTTGGCTCCAGAAAGAAGCGAAATCAAGAGAAAGATATGTCAGAAATACAATGCTTCAACTGTCAAAAGTATGGTCACTACAAGAATCATTGTCCCAAGTTAAAGAAAATGAAGGAAACACACGAAGCATCAGTTGCCAAAGAAAATGAACCTTCAAAGAAGACTAAGCAGGATGAAACAGACTTCTTCCTCTAAAGACAATGTAACAATACTCTTCTTAGTTCTTGTACATATCTTGTTTGCATAGTCTCTGTACATATCTTGTATATCTATAATATGTTCCAAGAAGAACTATATCTATGGAAGAACAAAAAGATAAGGATTGCTATCATTATACAAGTCAGATAATACACATGAAAGGATGAAATGCATCAAACAAATCATGTGGAAGCTATTAAGATAAGTCGAAATCAAAATCAATCTTGAAGAAACTTAGAAGAAGCAAAGACAGAAAGAAGTCAGCAATCAAGAGAAAATTGGAGAAATACGTATGACACTTTGTAGAAGACAAAAAGAATGCAGATAGAAGCATGGACTTTGTTAGATGGAGGGAGCCGATTATATATTTCCAAAAGAAAAACATGCACTCATACATGAAGAAAGGATTAGGAGGGAGCTAATTCTATGATCCATTGAAGATGATGAAGTATATATCCATGGTAGCAGCCATGAAAAATAGTACGTCTTCAGTGCTACCTTAGAAGAAGTCTTCTTCGAAGAGAAGCCTTAAAGTATCCCTGGTTTTCCATCCACATCCATGATCCTATTATGAAAGGAAGACGTGGAAGCTTTAGGGCATGGAATTTATAAGAAACTCCATGGACCCAAGAGCTAAATAAAAACGTGAGGAAGAACATGAAGATTCCAAGAAAGAAAGAGAAGCCAGAACAACCAGTCATTATATTGAGAATCACAAGATTACTAGCCTGATATGAACTCATTAAAAGAAATCAAGCAAAGGAACTAAAAGTTGTGATGAAGAATAGTGTATATGAATGCAAGCATTACAAGATCCAGAACTAGAGGTTCTCCCAGATGGAGGGAGAAGACTATGATGATTACATGTACCAGTAAACTAGACATACCTCCACATGAGTCATTATATCATCCGCAATATCCATGGGTTGGAGTTCTACATCAGATGAATTCAAAGACTGTTGTCCAGAGAAATTGAACAAAGAGCGTATGAAGAGAAACCTCAAGGCTTTGAGGCATACCAGAAAGAGAATCTTGTATGCAGATGGAAGAAGACAACTTGGTGGAGAACCTCCAATGCACGGCAAAAGCGTGGTGAAGATTTTCTATAACAAAGATATTGTATCAGAATGATTACTCATAAGCTCAGGATGATGGATCGCTAATCCATGACAAACTCCCATGATGGCCAAAGAAGTACCACTTGGATATATTCCAGTTTGATCCTTGCCACGATGGTTGAGCCAGCAGGAACCAAAGAGGAATCCATTAATGATATACTTTACTGATCATAGCTATATGAAGCCTTCAGAGAAAACCAGTGTTTGAGAAAATCTAAGTACATTTGAGATCAAGCATTACATTCTCCGTGATGAAGTCCATAAAGGAAAAAGTGGTTCTTCTATATATATCTCCACAGATGAGCAGATAAGGCATTTAGGTAAAGCTTATGTCTAAGATGAAAGAGTTTGCGTACTCAAGCTGGAGCTCATGGAGACGACTTCCTTATTGAAAAAGGAAGAGTTCAATCCCATGTTGGGAGGGAGAACTGATGTGTTATTGACTTATGGACAGTCATTTTTCAGTTCGAAAAATGGTCCAGGATGAACAGTTCCTTTCCAGTTCAGAAAGTGGTTTGAGATTTCTGACGAACAGGCATTTTCTAGTTCGAAAAATGGTCCAAATCAAACGGTCATTTTCATAATGAAAATGGTTCAATGGATTGTTGATGTACCATAGACAATGATTTCCCATTGTGGTTAACATGGGGAATGGTCTAGGGCAGTCTCTCTTCTTGAGGGTTACTCAAGAAGACTAGCCCGCCTCGCTGGACAACGATTTCCCATTGTGGTTAACATGGGTAATGGTATGTTTTGGAGGTTGGTGCAGGACAGTCATTTCCTTTGGAAATGGTCTGGACAGTCATTCCTTAGGGTAGATTCATTCTCTCTAGGTTACACTTTGTTTAGTGTCGGAGGAATGGCCCAAGGTGGGGAATGGTCTAGGTTCATCAATCAGGGACAAACATTCCTTAGGGCAGACTCATTCTCTCCATGTTACACTTTGTCTAGTGTCAGAGGAATGGCCCAAGGTGGGGAATGGTCCAGGCTCAGAAATCGGGATAGTTATTCTTCCTTGCTTGAGAAGAATAGTCCAGATAGCTCATCATTGATGTTTGACCTTCTGAGGTCAGATGCTCTTCCAAGATCTCACAGATGTGAGTGGAAGAATGGCCCAGATGATTTAGTTTATATCATAACATTGTTTCTGTGCAGGTTGATATCAGATGATTGTTATGAAGACTGTATGTCTCTAGACAGTAGATGTATACTACTGTGGTGGATGTGTTCCACTGTTTGTGACTATACGTCGCTAATCAAGTACTTGTGTGCTACTTGGTGTGGTAGTGTACCACTAGATTGTAATTGTGTACTACTATGGATAGACACAGTTGTGTTCTATTGAATGATATTGTTCCAAGGACTATCAACAGTGTTGAAAATGATTATCAACTAGATGGATGATTAATGCACAAATATTTCCCAGACGGAAAATGGTTCAGGACATTTATTCTTCTAGGACATATGTCCAGCTTAGAAGAATGGCTCTTGTGTCACTCTATGGTGTGAGTGACTTATCCAACATCATGTCTAATTACTCAGATGGAGTATGGTTTCGAGAGATGATGCATGTAATGACACTGATGGTGATGATGGTGCTCATGATCTAGTCATGAGATAGTCTATACAACTATGTTGATGCCACCTAGAGAATGGTATGTTTGTGCTCAAAACCATTACCTGTAATACCTCCCTAGCTTGGAGGGAGTGTTGATATTATGGTAGCTACGGGAGGTATTTACCTCCATCTGTAAACCTAACGAGAATAGAATATTCTAGGAAGTAAGAAGAAACCCTACTGATTTGGCTAATAACCCTAGAAGACAAGTCGACTCAAGAGGATAATTTGTATTAGGTTATTAGCCTCCAAGAGAAGAAGTCAGTCAGAAGAAATATTATATACTAAGTAAATAGGCACCCAAAATGAGAAGTCGACCCAGGCAGTTAGCCATAATTAGTATAAATACAGGAGGTCGGTCTTCATTCTGGCAGACATTCTCAAAATTGCAAAGCAACACTTGTGTGCACTGCAGTTGCCCAGTTTGTGCGCAAGTTTGTAGGAGAGTTGTTGTTGCAGCTAGCAGATTTCAGTTTTGGCTTGGACTATCTCTTTATTATGGTTTGGACTATCTGATTAGCTCTTGTTTGGTGCACTATCCTTGGGGAAAGGTGCGCTACCCTTTGTTTGGCTATCTAGCCTAGGGTTTCCTTCTAGAGTAATTCTCTGTCAAGGTTAAGGTACTCGAAGGGTGGCTTTGGCCTATGGTTGGGTGACAATACCAATATTGTCGATGGAAAAACGAGCACATCCATTACATTCTAACAAGTCCCAGTGACAGAGATGTGTAAGATCCCTTCTGTAAAAGGGAAGTTTTGAAATTCTTACAGGTGCCAATCGAGAAGGAATATCTTCCCATCATCTTGAGCACTATGTATCTCGATCGACCAAGGGACAAGAACCCTCCTTTCTATCTTTCATTAGGCATGAATGGCCTCTACTTGAACAACTGCATGCTTTATTCAGGTGCCTCATCAAATGTCATGTCATTAAAGGTGATGGAACAACTTGGTTTGAAGACAACCTGACCTTATTGAAATGTATGTGATATTGATTCACGAAGGGTCGAGGTCTTTGGGGTGTGTAAAAACGTTGAGGTATTTCTGATTGATTTTCCACATATCAGCCTCCTCATGGACATATTAGTGATTGATGTTCCAAATTCTTAGGAGATGCTCTTGTCGAGGATTTGGTCCTCTAGCCCTGGGGGTTTTCTTAGCATGAGCCTTACACATGCATACATTCCCATGGGCAGTCACACATATGAAATCTTACACAACATGGAAAAGAATGATAAACATGTGATGGATCTGAGGGGCCCTAATTATGTCAGTGAACACTTCCATGATGTGCCTCCATGGGTTATTGAATATGATCCATCTGAGCTATCCTTCATACATAAAGATTCCATAGAGATATTTCTTCCATGGACAAATGAAAAGAAACTTGCAAAATACCATGGGAAGGAGCCAAGGTCTATCCAGATTTTGAAGAAATAAGATCAGAAACATAAATAAATCATCAAAGAGATAGTCCACACATAGCCTCCATACGTTGAGAATACACCTTGCATCAATTTTAGTGAAGGAAGTATTGCACTCATGTGGGACAAAAGAAAGGGCAAGCCCATATATGACCAAAAAGATAACAACTCATGGATTGGCCCTTACATCATCAAGAAGAAGTTTGATAAAGAAAAGTATTATCTGATAGCATTAAATGGGAGGAAGATGCCATTTCTAGTCGATGGATCTCTTCTCCAGCCCTACGTCCAGGTAACATGACTTCTTCAGGGCCCATGCCCCAGGTAAGTAGGTAAGTCATTTTGTTTTCCCCTACATTTGCATCTTGATTGCTCATACTAGTTTAGATGCATTTCATTTTCATTTTTCTCTACTTGCATATTGATTTCAAGATTAGCTTATAAATTTTTGAAAAAATGTCAAATTTTATTTTCTAGATTAGTTTTATTTTTTTATTTTTATATATATGTGGATGAAGGGTGATAGCACCACCCTAAATGCTTTGATCCCTTTGTCATATTTTTTTGTAGGCACAGGTCTACCATGAGATGTTGCGGTTCTCATGCACTCTACGGCGAGCACATGTCCCCAAGTAGGAGCCAGATGTTGTCCCCATTTTGTGGATAACTAAGGAGATCATGTCTCGAGACCCTCAGGTTGCAGATATGGAGTGTCGAGAGACTACATGACCAACAATATCGTTTTGCACAAATGGAGACCCTTCTCACCACCACATAGGTTGCATATTTTCAGATGGCATCCACCACACCAGTTGGCTTCTGGAAGGCAGTGGCCCTTGCTCCATGAGGTACAAGTCAGTATTATGGTGACCATCATTTCAATATTTGAGGCCTTTAAGTATGTTTTGTCTTAGATTGCTTTAGATTTCATGATATATGCTTGGACATTATTCCTTTTTCCATACTTCACCTTGGTGGTTGACATTGTGCCCTAGTAAGTGGTCTTCCTTGGGGATGGGTTTGCTACTATTAACTCCCTTGAAGTGCCATCATACCATTCTCGACCATACTTACCACTTTCCATCGCCATTTCCCCATGTTTCCTTATCTCTTGGGATTTTAGGGTGTATTGACCCAAGAAGGGGTTGTCCCTCATTTTATGGAAAGAAAGGGTTGAAGGCCCAGAGGGCTTGATGTTGTGTAAAACATAAAATCCTATGTATGAACCTTCTAGATGCTTCGCCCAACGATCACCCAAGAAAGAAATGAAACACTTATCTTTGAGAAAAGGGGGACCCACAAGAAATATGATTAAGAATGCTTAAAAGGTTTGTTGTAGGATAGGAGGTCTCATCACGAGCCGACCTATCATGTCCATGAATATATAATGGTATGAAATTACCATCATATGGTCACCAAGCCAGGGTAATGACTTGCATTTGCATGTCTGAGAGAAAGGGGGGCTCATCACGATCCAACCTCCTCATTTCCACTAGGTATTTGTGGGTGACATTTCCATTATTTGGACACCACGCCAGGGCAGTGGCCTTCAACTTTTCCTTAAAATTGTGAAAGAAAGACTGGAAAAATAATGGGCTTGGAAAAAGTGCATTGTAAATGAAGGTATCGCACTCTCTCTACAAAGGCACCCATGAATGAGACACCACAACCTCTTGTATGTCATGAGCCCTATGCCCATTGAGTCTTGACCCTAACCACTTCACCCACTTTACATGGCTTAGAGAGGGATCTCTTGGAAACTCTCCTTGACCTAGGGTAAGATCTACCCAATAGGACACCTCATCAACCCTCCCATATTCAAGCTTGACAAGTCGCATAATGTCTTGAGCACTTAATTGGTTGACATAGTGATCTTTGATGCACACGCTTAGGTGGCTCATTTATTGATTGGATTCACTTATCATGATGTTATCACTTCAGATCCTTGGAGGGCGTGCTTACTTGTCTTTGCAGGACCTAGTTGGTGGACAGTTTTGGAAGAACAAGCCTATCTTACGCTTGTATGGGGCTTGAAGCCCACAGGTGGATGCCAAGGGCCCGCATGCTAGATGAGAGAGATTAAACTTTGATAGGCTTAGAATATGACTTAGACGACATAACCTAGCCCCCACATGCCAAATCTTTTTCCTAGGAGAGGCAAAATGTCACCTTTTGAGGCATTACGTCACCTCGGGGGTTAGGGTTTGGTGGTGGGGTTGACATGCATTGGCATAAGGACATTTTGAGGGGCTTGAGCCTTGATCATGAAGGAAGTTGTTGGTATACTCAACATGTGGCTTTAGGAAGCCTTTCTACACCCCTCCATCACCAACGACCTTCTCCTAGTGCCAAAACGTCCCCTAAAGGGGTGACATCCATATAACTAGGGATTTTTCTTTGTGCAAAAGTGAAATTAAAGTGAATTTTTTAATATTACTTTGTAAAAGGGGCAAGATCAGGTTTGTTGACCACTAGTCTTGTGGTTTACCCTTAATTATGTGGACAAACCACCTTAGTGACATTTTGTAAAAATAAGAGATCATAAGATCTCATTTTAACATAATTGTCCATCTTACGAGAAGTACTTGGTGTGAAATTTTCGCTACAATTGGAGTATTTTGCCTTTGGTGCTATGGAATAATGATTTTTTTGTTATGGTTTAATGATGATGATGGTGCACTATCCTTAGGAGGTCATTTTCTTGCTATTGTGGAGGCTTACTTTGGCATCTTAAGATGTTTTCTTGAATGGTATGGTTTCTTTACTTTTTTATTATCATTTGTAATTCAACTTGAGTTTATTTGTTCCAAGGCTAGATAGGGAGTATAAGGATATACACTCCTATCCTAGTTTCCACCATTTTATCAAGTTATTTTGCAAGGGTTATGTCGAGGAAGTAAGAGGATTTACACCCCTCATCTTCAAACTTCAGCTAGGTTACTTACCTGGGGAAGTAAGAGGATTTACACCCCTCATCTTCAAACTTTAGCTAGGTTACTTACCTGGGGAAGTAAGAGGATTTACACCCCCAAGGGTTTAGTAATCCTAGCTCTTTCTTCTTGACCCCATTAGCCCTTAACTAAAGGAACTGGTCTTGCATTGGAGAAACAAAATATTGCATTGGGAAACATAATTTCTTGTCATATTTACTTTTTGCAACTTAGATTGTGTTCCTTGTGCCTTGAGCACTTCACTGCCACTAGGGCATCCCCATCAAAGGGATAGTTCTTTCTGATGTTATAAATTTACATCTTCAACCATTAGGGTTGCAGAAAACCCTAACTCAATTGCTTAATAACTCTCTTATCAACCACTAGAAATTGCCCAAAGTTTGCACACTTGCCTTACTTTCTCTAGCGCACTTTTGGCAAAGTTTGGAGGAGTTTTAGTGGATGATTTTCTTTTTGTAAAAAATTGATTGTTACAGCCATAAGGATGATATAATTTGTTGTAGAAAGTGTTGACAACAACCTTGTCTTTTCATGCTAGTAGCTTGGTCTTAAATCTTGAGTTTTGCTAGTGTTTAGCTAGTCTTTCTCTTGTATCTTCCACTTGATTTATAGCATTTATCTTGCAGCTTATTATGCCATTTTATTGCTGATATACATTGTTACTAACAGCTGCTATTCAGGACAACAAACTTAACTTGCTTTTCCAATTGATTATATTGCAATATAGACTTGTTTTTCTTGTGTCTCGGGGAGGTACTTCATCATTTGATCATATTGCAACCCTTGGACCTTCCCAAGACTCCTTTACAAGACCTTCATACCATTTAGAATTGACCTTTAGGGACTCCATCTCCATGTTCATCCTTTTTTCATCTCATTCCCCCTAGGGTCACCGAGATTCCCCTCTTGAGGTGACTACCTCACCTCTAAAGTGACGAGGATACCTGCCTAAGGTGACATTGGGTAGGTGACCTCTTAGTTGTCGCCATTTGGTGGTTGGTTGGGATTTTCCCAACCTACAACTTGTGCGATAACATCAACTAAATGGTATTAGCCTCTACATGATGTCAACTCAAATGGTACTTCGTGTCGATGTGCTTGGTTCGGTCATGGAATCTAGGATTCTTGGCCAATTTAATTGTAGAAGTGTTGTCAATTAAGAGTGGAGTAGAATTCACCTATTTCTTTTGTAAATCTTCTAATATCTTCATAAGCCACACAATCTCCTTTGTAGCTTATGTCGTAGCCACATACTCTCGCTCTGTAGTGGAATTTGCTAGAACAGACTATTAGTGTGATCTCCAAGATGTAGTTATTGATCCAAGACTCATGTGTTATCCTGAAGTAGACATTCCATTCTCCTTATCCCCATCAAAGTCCAAATCTACATGTCCAACTAGTTTGAATTCCTCCACCTTAGAGTATTTGAGCCCAGAGTCCTCAGAGTATTTGAGCCCAAAGTCTTGAGTTCCCTTCAAGTACCTTAGAACTCTCTTTGTAGCACACCAATTTCCTTCACAAGGTTTTTTCGTGAACCTAGAAAGGATCCCAACTATAAATGAAATATTTGGTCTGGTAGTATTAAGGTAGATAAGACTCCCCATAAGTTGTCTATATTTAGCTGTATCTTCAAATTAATTCTCTTCTTTTGATGTTAGCTTCGAATTTTGCTCCATTGGAGCAGAGAGAGAATTACAATCAACCATGCCAAATTTGTTCAACAATTCTCCAATTTACTTATTTTGGGAGATGAATACATATTTTGGATTCTGAGTTACTTCGATACCCAAGTAGTATTGAAGATGTCCCGTGTCCATCATCTCAAAACCCTTCTTCAATTATTTCTTTATGGATTCAATATATGCTTCATTGTTCTCTGTTATCAAAATATCACCTACATACACCACCATATATACAAAAGTGTTGCCAAATTTCTTGACAAATATAGTTGCATCATCAAGATTAAGATGCTTGAAGTTGATCTTCAAAAGATGCTCGATTATCTTTTCATACCATGCGTGAGGTACTTGCTTTAGGCCATACAGATACTTGATGATCTTGCATACCTCATGTTCTTAACCCCTCATAACCAATCCTTCTAGTTGAGACATGTAAACATTCTCTTTCAAGTATACATTCAAGAAGGTTGTGTTCACATCCATGTGATGAATCATCCACCTATTCTCCATTGCCAAAGCCAACATTACACGAATGGTAGCCCATTTTTCTGTGGGGGAAAAAGTCTCCTCAACGTCTATGCCTTATTTTTGTGCATATCCTTTTTCCACAAGCCTAACGTTATGCTTGTTATGTGAGCCATCTGATTTGTATTGTTCTTGTAGACCCACATGCAACTAATTGGTTTGGTTCCAAATGGAGGATCTACCAACTTCCATGTCCCATTCTTGATGAGAGCATCATACTCCTTCCGCGTGGCTTCTTTCCACTCATCGTGAGAAGCAACTTCTTCATAGGAATTTGGTTCAATGTTAGTAGATAAATTCATTTCACAATCCTATGAAACATCCATATCATCTACATCACCTAAATATAAATTATCTACATTGCCTCCATCATCTTGTCTTGTTGAGCTTCTGGTTCGTGTCTTTCCAACCTTGTTAGGATGAACACTTCCAAGTGTATTTACGAGCCACTTTGGACATTTATATGATGGTCCAGGTTTCTCCACTGATTGAGATGGTGTTGCATTCTCGTTAAGGTTCAACCTTTCAATCCTCTCAATCACGTCATCCAATTGAACTTCTTGTTCTAATGAAGTGGCTAGATCTTCTACACGAGGGGGAGATGGTACTTCAAATGGATATTTTAGAGATTGATACGAGATAGGGATCCCCCTTTAAGATGTGGAATCTCATCATCAAACTCATGATATGTCTTTACATGGGTGAATCTATCTAGATGATGAAGCTACCGCTCAACAACTTTGTCATTCTTGGTGGATTCAAGAAAAAATACATCTATGGAAAGGATGAACTTATTGTTTACCTCATCATAAAGATTATATGACTTGGTGGTATTTGAGTACCCCAAGAAGATACACTTTTGACTCCTTGCACCAAGTTTGCTTCTTTTCTCTTTAGGAATCAAGGCATGCTAGGTGGAACCAAAAACCCTGAGATGCCTCACTGAAGGAATCCGACCATACCACATTTCACAAGGAGTCTTGTTCCAAAGAGCATGAGATGGACTCATGTATTTTGCATACACTACACATAGAACCACATAAACCCAAAACATCAACTTCATATACTTGAAAAATAGCATTGAGCATACCATATTCAAGAGTGTCCTATTCATTATTTCTATTATGCCATTTTGTTGAGGATTGTATGGAACATTGGTTTGATGTTTGATCCCATGTTTAAAAATATTTTCAAAGTCATTAGAAGTATATTTACCCTCCATTATCAGTGCGAAGAATGCCAATATGAGATTGTGTTTCATTTTCAATCCATAAATGAAAATTTTTAAATGTTTCAAATGCTTTAGATTTTTGTTTCAACAAATAAACCCAACACATCTTGGTGTAGTCATCAATAAAAATCATGATATATTTATTGCCAAAAGTATATGGAAAGAGCACGGGGCCATACAAATTAGAGTGTATCAACTCTAGCATTCTACATGCTCTTGAAGTGGAACCATGGAAAGGTTGCTTGTTGTGTTTACCAAGATCACATTGCTCTAAATTCCTTGGAATGGTAGGAAAACTGGAAACGCCATTTTTTTTCAACATATGAAAACTATCATAATTGATGTGCCCAAATATAGCATGCCACGATATACTAGAATACAATGTACCTTCATCCCGGTGAGAAAGATATGCAGAATTTTGTGCCCATGCATATGTCCCTTTCAACTTCAATAATCTATCATCCTCCCATCCTGTCATGACAACCATGTTTTTGAAAAACCTCTTATTTCAACTTGTCCATCATACATGTGAATATAATGGCCTTGTTTTCGAATGTTCACAAGAGACAACAAGTTCCTCCACAAATAAAAAAGATAGAGAACATCATGCAAAAGAAAGTTTGGGAATCTAGGCAATTTGAGCCCGTTGGTGCCAGTTTTTTTAGGTTTGAAACTAGATCTATCTACAAAGTATATTTCACCATCTACATTTTCATTTAGTTCTTCAAAGAAATATTTTCACAATGTCACGTGGCAAGAAGCACCAGTGTCAAGCAACTATGCATCTCTCTAAGAATGAAATGAAGTTTTGAATAAATATTCATTTATGTCGATATTGTAGTCAGGAACAACAAAATGAGTGGATTCATGAACTTTACCTTTGTCTTCCTTTTGTTCCTACCTTTCTTTGATCTTCTCCCATGGGATCCTACATGTCTTTGATTCATGTCCATTCTTGCCACAATGAACACAATGAAGATCATATCTCTCACCTTGATTGTGCCTACCCCCTACCTCTAAAAGTATTCTTTACACATCCTCTTTTATTGTCTTCTCCTCTAGAAGAATCATGTGATTGATTCTTCCCTTGTTGAGCAAGGAACACAGTCTCTCCAGTGGGATAAATTGTCTTCTTCTCCAAATATTTCTCACGTTCTGCAATTTTCTCCACCAAAGAGTCAAAATCAAGGGACTTCAGTTGGTTACTAGCTTTAAGTGATTCAAGATAGTAAGAATATGTGGGGTAGAGGGCCTTGATGAAGTCCATGAGAGAAATGTCTATCTTCATACCGACATCATCTATGTCCTGCATGGTAGCTTTGATTTCAGATGTTAAATCCATGGGATCATTATCCTCCAACTACAATTGACTTAGCTCCAACTCTAAATGTGAACCATACAAATCCTTGAACTTCTTCAAAGCACCCCAAGAATTTTTGATAAATTTAATGTGATGACTCACCTCTTCATTTACGGAAACAATGATCAAGACATATGCTTTCTTATCTTTATTTGTCCATATGGAAAGTTCTTTATCTGTTGTAGGTTTGGTTGTTGTAGTATCTTCATCACAAATTCCATCCCAAATATCATTGAAGATCAAGGTATGCTTAATCTTCCTTGACCATTCTAGATAATTCTCTTTGCCACTAAGCACCACACCCATAATTGAAACAAAAGAATGCATCTTTCTTTTTGCTAGAAATCAATTCAACACAAAGAGAGTATGTCAGGGATATTGAGGAACCAATTGAGCATAATATTCAATGTAACCCTTACGCAAGCCTTTGCACATCGGATTCTAATACATGAGATGAAATAATTGGGATAGAAGGAAAAGAGGAGTTGACCTACACACTCCCCAGTGTCTGGAGCGCTCTG
>ML790314.1:89910-105615 GCA_009831015.1 Picea engelmannii | reverse complement strand
ATATATATATATATATATATATATATAATTTTTTATTATAAACAAGTGTGAAGGTCACGGAGACAGGGAAGAACAAGGAACGAATGGCAAGGTCTGAAAAAACAGTTGGACAGGATGTAAAATAGGGTTACGGGGATACGAGAGGTGATTGTCCGTCGGTCAAATTTTATGTATCGGAATTTTTGACTACAATACGTGTAAAATAGAAGAGAGTATGATGGGACAGTTTAGTGGCGGTTTTGTATATTTGAGGAATTCCGGGAAAGTGGCTAAGTATGGAATAGGGAAACGGTGGGTCGGACTCGTTTTTGGAATCGAGGATTGAAGATTTCGTGGATGGACAAACCCGATGATGTGCAAATGACATTCCATGATGTTTGAAATAAACACTTGGAAGGGATAATACAACCATCCAGAAATTTTGGTTTTATGTGTATTAATGGGAGATCTCCTCAAATCCTGGTTTAGCAAACGCTTGTTAAGTGCATACTTAGAAATAATAGCGTATATATAATTGCCAATTGGTAATTGCGAAGGGTGCAGCCACGGGAAATAGTTATTAGGAATTGGATATTTCTTGAACTCGCCAACCCGACGATCCGTGAAAGAAATTCAAAGAAATGGCCAAGTATGGAAAGCAGATGGACAGGGTTCTAAATGGGGTGACAATAGTTCCACAAGAGACGTTCGAACCCGACGGTCAAATTGTATGTGTCAGAAGTTTTCAGTGCAAAATGTGTGCCACCGAAGACGGCATGATAGGTAGACTGTTATACGAAAGACGGTGTGATGTGAGTCCAGTTGTAAATTTGTATATCACGAAAGTCAAGGTACTATTTGCAGGTCACGAAACAATAGAAGTGCAATCTAGAGCCCGCCTACCTGGGAATCTACGATCGGAGAAGTGACTGGACATGGAATGAGCAAGCGGGCAGTCAGACTCTCATTATAAAAGCACAAGTGCAAATGTGAACCCGCAAGTCCGCCAACCTACACAGCTAGACATTTTCGGAAAAATGACTAAGTGATGAGAAAGATAAAGTATAGGGAAAAGAGAAGCGGGAATTTTGTTAAGTATAGAAGACAGATGTCAATCTTTTCTGCATGTTTCTGGAGAAGTTATATACTGATTCCATATACTTGGAAAGAAGTGCGAAGGTGGCGGGCACAGAAAATAGCGAGTAGGAAATGAAAATTGTTTGAACAGGCCAACCAATGATCCACGGAAGAGATTGTAAGAAATGGTTGTGGAAAATGAACGGGCAGGCTTCAAAATAGGTTGACAAGGGTTCCCGAGGAGACATGAGGCCCCGACGGTAAAATTGTATTGATCAGAACTTTTGAGTGCATAGTGTATAAGACGAAAAAGGGGATGATGCACGCAACCAAAAGGCAATTTGTATATCACGGACGTCGGGGGGCTGTGTGTAGGTCAAGGAACATTGAAAATGCACTCTGCCTGTTTGGGAATCCGTAATTGCAGTCCCCAGAACTTTCATGTGCAAACTGTGTATCATGGAACATGGTTTGATGTGGGAGTGCGGAAGTAAATTTGTATATCGCGGAGGTCCAGGTGTTGTTTGCAGGCAAGGGAACAATGGAAGCGCAATATAGAGGTCATTTGCCCAGGAATCCGCGATCTGAGAAGTGCCTACGCATCGAATGGGTGATGGTTTCTCCGAGTCACGAAATAAAAGCACGAGCACAAATGTGAACCTGTTAGTCAACCAACACGTGCATTGTGACATTTTCGGAAAAACGACTAAGTAACAAGAAAGAGAGTAGAGGGAAAAAAGAAACGCGGATTTGGTCAAGTATAAAAGAGGGAAAATAAGGTCCAATATATTCAAATCTGCAATAGATATTCCATTTCTTGGCAAGATCTTTTATGTATGTTGTTGGAGAAGTTGTATACATACTGCATATACTTGGAAAGAAATCTGAAGGTAGCACGCACAGGAAAGAGCAACTAGAAATTTGAAATTTCTTGAACCCGCGAACTCGACGATCCGAGAAAGAGATGTGAAGAAATGGTCAAGTATGGAAAGCGGTCGGACGGGCCTCAGAGTAGGGTGAAGGATTCCTGAATAGACGTAAAGCTTCGACTATCAAATTGTATATATCGAAACATTTGAGTGCAAAATGTGTAACACAGAAGAGGGGATGATGTGGGAGTCCAAAAGTAAATCTGCATATCATAGAAGCCAGAGAGTTGTTTGCAGGTCACAGGACAATTGAAAGTGCAATTTAGACAAAGTGGAAGCGCTTGGTCGAAACACGTGAATTCGCCAACCCGCGCAGCAAGACATTTTTGGAAAAAACGACTAAATAACCATAAACAAAAACTACAGGGGATAAAAGAGTTCGAAAATAGAAATGCAGAGGGCAATTTTCGTCAGCGGGAATTGGTTTCAAACAAGCCCCATTATTGCAAAACCATTATTTTCTAGTAATTATCAACAAATGATTTCTTGAAGATCAGATACATTTTTCCACGACTGTAACATATTAACTCAAGTATTAAACTTATTGCATTATGGGTTGTTATCAGTAAAGCTTAATAATTGCATGCCTAGAAACAAGAATGACGATCTTGCTGCAACATTGTGATTTGGTATTGATATGTTCTATTTGCATCACGAATACAATTGAACGTTGGTTTGAAAACTGTCTAAAATTCATTTTTTTGTTTCCATAAAAGCATGATGGAATGACACAGTGCATTGCCATATAATTCTCAAATGTTCCATTTTAGAACAAATTACGTAAGTGAATACAATATTGAAGAACTACGAGACTATCGAACCATGCCAATGAGAAGAGGTGTTAAATCCAGAAAAGATGCAACAAACAAGACTCCCAAGGAAATTTTTTTAATAGTAAATCCATTAAAATAAACAATATCGAGCACTGTATATCTATGCTTAGAAATTGGACCGAGTTCTTTGGGCCAAAACACTGAACATATTTTCCATAGACACAGGCACATGATCTGCAACATGGAGGAGCCATCGAGATGTTATTACACATGCATAGAAAACGGATTACCATGCTCTTTTTTTTTTCAAGAAATCCTTCCAGCCTTCTCCTCGGTGGATCAATGTCTGGTGCCTCGATCTCAATATTTTGCAGAAGACCGGAGCCGACAAAGAAACGGGAAAGTGGGTTTGCAGCGGGGTAAATCCTTGGTTTGATGCAGATGAGCAAAAGACATGTGGTAAAATTCATAGTTCTCACAAGATTCCCGTGAGGAACAAGACGAAAAAATGTTGCAGGGCAAACAGAATAGCCCAAAACTGAAAGTTAGGACACACCAAGAAACCAACTCCTCACATTTTAAAACTTCAGGGACACAGGTTGCACATGCAATTGTAGAGGCCGAAATTAGTCCATTCTAGGTGGAAGGAGATGACTAGTGGAATATGCCTTGCACCAGTGCTCCAGGTGGATATCGATGGCCACCCATCTTTTCGAACTAGCTCAAAACTAGTTTTCTAGCAATTTTGGAAATTTACTATTTTTTAGCAGTTTTAACTTCCGGGGCCATTTTGAGGGCCTGAATGAAGGTTTTTCAGGATCGAGCTTCTTAATCATATCTAAAGGCATCAATGAGCCCCCAAAATGAATCTCCTCGACGATACCTTTCCAACGGGCTATCATACGCCTAAAACGGAGATCGTATGCAAAAGTTAAGACCCCAGAAAGCTGATGTACTAACTTACCCAGATGGGGCCCACATGACTTTTGGCGCTTCATCTCCTAGGGTTAGGTTTTTGGATGTCTTGGGTTTTTGGCATTCCTGTATATTGTAAAAAATCCTTCAGAGCCTCATTGTAATCATCTTCTTGCGAATGAGCGTAGCCGTCACATCTCTTCTCAGAGATAAGCCGCCACCATTACGACAAGCTTATTTCCGCTGCATTTTACAGTTTCAACTTATTTCCTTATTGAATAGAAAACCAGTTTTATAGTATCTCTGTTATTTTGTATTAAGCACCTGTCAATAATCTGTAGTCATTTGTTTCTTCTCATAAAATYTGAATCAGTGATATCAGAGCAGTCTGCTCCTTGTCATCTTAATGCAAGTCCCCAGCGAGGTTGGAGTATAAAGAGTTGGGTCTCGAGCTTGTTTCTCTTGAGGACAAAAGCTCTCGCACGCCCAAGCGACCTCTCATGGYAGAAGAAAAKAAATATGTCGAGACAGGAGATCCTTTCAAACTGTTGATTGAGGAAGCCCTCRCGCAACAAAGGAAMGAGATGATGGATAGTTTTGCGCAAATCCTTCGGCAACTACCAATAGGCAACACATCTTCTTCGAGCAKAGGCGCAACCCCCTTCAAGGTACAAATAAACTTCGATATTCCTATATTTGAAGGTCAGATAGACGYAGATGTTGTAGACAAGTGGTTAAATCTACTAGAAGGGTATTTTTYTGTCCATAACTTTTCGAATAGAGAAAATATTACTTTTGCGCTCCTCAAAGTCGTTCCCCATGTCAAAGATTGGTGGGAAACTTTCTGTGAGCAAAAGGAAACAGAGGAACCCTCATTATTTATAGTCACAACCACCTGGGAATCCTTCAAGGATGCTATTAAGGAACAATACTACCTTGTCGGAAGTTATGACGACTTGTATACCAAATGGACCACACTGCGACAAGAAAGAGACCAAGCAGTGCCATATTTCACAAATGTGTTTCATACTTTACGCAGCAAGCTCGGTATCAAAGATTCAGAGCGACATCTGGTGCTCAAGTATCGTGATGCTCTGCATAGATACATCCAGACCGAAATGGAATTTCTCTACATCTCATCCTTGGGCGCGACCTACCGATATGTCGTCAAAATCGAGCAGAAGCTCAAACAAAATACGTGGCAATTTGGGCTTGGGAACCCCTCACAACAAAAGCCAGGAAAGGGCAGCCCCAACCCATAGAACAAATGACAAAGAAAAGATGGACAGTATCAAGACAACCAATCCAAGCTGCAAGCAAAGAAGGACACCGGAAAGACAAAGAAAGATATCGGGAAGTGGTGCGACTTCCATAAGAGCCGTTGGAATAACACTGTTGAATGCCGCTCAAATCAGTCATTGGTGGCCGAAGTGAAAGCCTCTAAATCAGATGAGGGTCCAGATTCTAAGCTAGAACCAAAAAGGGGAAGACAGATCATTAATGTGGAACCCAATGCTATCGTTGCTACCACCAAGCTCCAGCCTGGTGAACCAGACGAGCCAAAAGAAGGAGAACGCCTCTTTAATTCATAGATGTGGGTAAAAGGCACCCCGTTGCACTTCATCGTTGATAGTGGTAGCTAGAAGAACCTCATCTCAGCAGAGGTTGTCAAATAGCTTGCCCTGCCGACAACGCCGCACCCACAACCCTACACCATTGGATGGCTCCACCAAGAAAGCGATCTCCGCATCAGTCAACAGTGTCGATTGTCGTACAACATCGAGCCCTTCAAAGACGAGGTATTGTGTGATGTTTCTCCTCTCAAAGTTTGTGATGTTCTTTTGGGACAACCTTACTTATGGAAACGTCATGTTTTATATGTTTCTAGGCCTCGTAGTGTTATTATTACTTTGAACAGGAAATTGTTCAGGATACTTGAGGCAGTCGCACCTAGTGCTATTTCCTTTATCTCTGCTAAGCAATGCAGGAAGGTCATATATCAGACGGGGAAGATTGGCTTCTTCGTGATTCGCTCTTAGAATAAATGAAAGATCACAGCCACATCTAGGGTCTCTGTGTCTGACCTCTCCACACAGCAGAAGCAAGTGGATAAGGTCGTGGAAGAATACTCATATATCTTCCCCTCACCTACTGAGGTACCTCTGCACTGCCAGGTCAAGCACCCCATCGATCTGACCCCCGACGCACCACTACCTAATGGGCCAGTCTATCGCCGCTCTCTGTTAGAGAATGAGGAGATCAAGTGACAGATCCAAGAACTACTCCACAAGGGGTACATCTGTCCCAGCTCATCACCTTGCGGGAGCCCAATCGTGCTGGTACAGAAGAAAGATGGAACCTAGTGACTCTGCATTGATTATCGGGCTTTGAATAAAATCAGAGTCAAAAACCAGTACCCGATTCCCCGAATCGACGACCTCCTTGATCAACTCACGGGGGTCAAATACTTCAGAAAGATTGATCTGAAGTATGGCTACCACCAGGTCCCGATAGAATAGACAGATGTATGGAAAACCGCCTTCAAGTCAAAGGAAGGCCTTTTTGAATGGTTGGTCATGCCCTTTGGTTTGACAAATGCTTCAACCACTTTCATGAGGATGATGGATGATATCCTACGACCATTCACCAATACTTTTGTAGTGGTGTATCTGGATGACATTCTCATTTACAACAAGACTTGGGCCGACCAATTGCAGCATATTCAACGGGTTCTGCACACCTTGCGGTAGCACAAGCTATATGCCAACTTGGAAAAATGCTCCTTCGGCATGGACAGGGTCCATTACCTGGGATACATAATTGATCAA
Source organism: Picea engelmannii (assembly GCA_009831015.1). Lineage (NCBI taxonomy): Eukaryota > Viridiplantae > Streptophyta > Pinopsida > Pinales > Pinaceae > Picea > Picea engelmannii. The sequence goes on along the minus strand of ML790314.1, from coordinate 99,114 downwards.
CATAGCGTACATATGGATCCAGTCAAGATCCAAGTCATCCGTGACTGGCCAGCCCCAAACACACTCATTGATCTTCGGAGCTTCTTGGGCCTTGCCAATTTCTATTGCAGGTTCGTGTTGGGATTCTCCCATATTGCATGGGCCCTCAGCCAAATAACCAGGGGTGGTGGTAAGGCGAAATTTGTGTGGAGTCGGTCCCAACAACAAGTGTTCGACCATTTGAAGCAGCGCTTGTGCTTAGCCCCAGTACTTTCACTACGAGACCTGTAGCAGCCCTTTGAGATCGAGATAGATGCTTCAGACTATGCGGTGGGCACCATTCTCACTCAGCACAGCCACCCCATGGCCTATCATAGTGAGACACTATCAGATGTTGTCCGTAAGTACCTTACTTATGACAAAGAAATGTACTTCATTATGTAGGCTTGCCGCCAGCGGAGACATTACATTCTTGGGAAGGAGAAAATCATTCACACTGATCATAAGCCACTGCAGTTCATGCAGACAGAAGAAAAATTGCAGAATGATCGCCATCAAAAGTGGTCCACATACTTGTAGTAATTCCACCTCAACATCAAGTATAAAACAGGAAGCACCAATCGCGTCGTTGATTGCCTCAACAGACCGCCAGTTGTGACACTCACCACAGTGCTAGAATCCTATGGCCATGAGACCTCTGGATGGCCCCAACTCTATGAGATAGACCCAAACTTCGCCACCACCTACCAAATGTTGGGTGCAAACACAGTTGTCGATAATTTTCATCTTCAGGATGGGTTGTTGTGTCATTTGGGCCATATTTGTGTTCCATCAAGCAAGTGAGCGAAGCTGATCTCAGAAGCCCACTACAGTCGGGTGGAAGGACACTTCGGCGTCGAAAAGATAGTGGAGATGCTACAAAAACATTTCTACTGGCCAAAACTTTGACAGGAGTTAAACAAGTATATCAAGTCCTGCACTGCCTACTCTATTGCCAAGCCAACCACTAAGAAACAGGGCATGTACGCCCCTCTTCCTACTCCTAAAAGGACATGGGAATCCATCTCAATGGACTGCATGTCAGGCCTCCCGTCCACCAAGCGAGGAAATGACTGTGTTTTTGTGGTTGTTGATCACTTTTCCAAGATGGCGATTCTGGTTGCCTGGAAGAAGAACATCACAGCCGAGGCCACTACCAAGATCTTCTTTGAACGAGTCTGGGTACATTTTGGAATCCCACAAACCATTATCTCAGATAGGGACAACACATTTCTCATCACATTCTGATCAAGCCTCTGGTCACTGCTGGACACCAAGCTCACCAAATCCATGGCCTTCCCCCCCGAGATAGATGACCAAACCGAGGTCGTAAATCAAATGATTGTGCATCTCCTTCGCATGTATAATTCAAAGCACCCTCGCACATGGGATGAGAGCATTCCCTATGTCCAACATAGCTACAACCGAGCCCTACATAGCTCAACCAGCCACAGCCCCTTTCAGGTGGGGTTGGGATTCCAACCATTGGGTCCCATAGATGTTGCACTTCCCCTTGCGGTCACCTTGACCAACTCATCTCCTGCTCCAACTGAAGCTAACAAAGCCACCTAGTTCATTGAGCAGATCCAGCATATATGCCAACAGGCTCAAGATATTCTACAAAAGTCCAATGACAAGTACAAGTAGCGCCATGATCAACATCGGGTGCCACATAAGTTTCAGGTGGGCGACAAAGTTTGGTTGCACTTGCAGAAAGAACACCTTATAGGACCCCATCGGAAGCTTCGCCCACTCCATTATGGGTCGTACACCATCACAAAGCTCATGGGGGATAATTCTTTTGAGATCAACATTCCTCCTTTCTTTGGTCTGCACCAAGTGTTCAACGTGGATCTCCTTCGCCCTTATTTCCCACCTTTATTGGACACCTCAGACGTAGCAGAACAACTGACACCATCAGAGCTCAACCTCAACTACATACAACAGGCATCCAACGATAAGATTATGGACACACATATCAAGGGCACTCGACAGCAAAGGATCCAACTTTATCGACTCGTCAAAGCAGGGCATCACCTACACCAAGGCAAGTGGCTCACCCAGGGCCAAATTCAGCAGAAATTTCTTCATCTGATGGGGGAACTCAAGGAAATTGAAACCATTTCTTCCTAAGGAGGGAGGATTGATCCAAGTGGATATCGGTGGCCACCCACCTTTTTCAATTGGCTCAAAACAGTTTTCTGGCAATTTGGGCAATTTACTATTTTTAATAGTTTTAACTTTCGGGGCCATTTTGAGGGCCTAAATGAAGGTTTTTCAGGATCAAGATTCTCAATGATAATCAAGGACATGATTGATCCCCCAAAATGAATCTCCTCGACGATACCTTTCCAATGGGTTATCATATGCCTAAAACATATATCGTATGCAAAAGTTACGACCACACGACTTTTGGCGCTTCATCTCCTAGGGTTAGGTTTTTGGATGTCTAGGGTTTTTGGCATTCCTGTTTATTGTAAAAAGGCCTTTAGAGCCTCATTTTAATCATCTTCTTGCGAATGAACGCATCCGTCGCATCTCTTCTCAGAGATAAGTCACCACCATTCCAGTAAGCTTATTTCCGCTGCATTTTACAGTTTCAGCTTACTTCCTTATTGAACAGAAAAACCAGTTTTACTGTATCTTTGTTATTTTGTGTTCAACACCTGTTAATAATATATAGTCATTTCATTATGCTCATAAAATCTGGATCAGTGGTATCAAATCGGTCTGCTCCTTGTCGTCTTAATGCATGTCCCCAACGAGGTCGGAGTACAAAGAGTTGGGTGTCGAGCTTGTTTCTCTTGAGGACAAAAGCTCTCGCATGCCCAAGCGACTTCTCATGGCAGGAGAAAAGAAAGATGACGATACATGAGATCCTTTCAAACTGTTGATTGAGGAAGCCCTCACGCAACAAAGGAACGAGATGATGGATAGTTTCGTGCAAATCCTTCGACGACTACCAACAGGCGACGCATCTTCTTCGAGCAAAGGTGCCACCCCCTTCAAAGTATAAATAAACTTCGATATTCTTATATTTGAAGGTCAGATAGATGCAGATGCTGTACACAAGTGGTTGAATATACTAGAAGGGTATTTTTCTGTCCATAACATTTCGAATAGAGAAAATATTACTTTTGCGCTCCTCAAAGCCATTCCCCGTGTCAAAGATTGTTGGGCAACTTTCTGTGAGCAAAAGGAAACAGAGGAAACCTCATTGTTTATAGTGACGACCACCTGGGAATCCTTCAGGGGTGTTAGTAAGGAACAATACTACCCTGTCGGAAGTTATGACGACTTGTATACCAAATGGTGCTCAAGTATCACGACGCTCTGCATAGATACATCCAGACCGAAATGGAATTTTTGGACATCTGATCCTTGGGTGTGGCCTACCGATCTGCCATCAAAATCGAGCAGAAGCTCAAGCAAAAGATGCGGCAATTTGGGCCTGGGAACCCCGCACAACAAAAGCTAGGAAAGGGCGGCCCCAACCCACAGAACAAAGGACAGAGCAAAGATGGACAGTATCCAGACAACCAATCTAAGCCGCAAGTAAAGAAGGACACCGGAAATATAAAGAAAGATACCAGGAAGTGGTGCGACTTCCATAAGAGCCCTTGGCATAACACTATTGACTGTCGCTCAAAGCAGTCGTTGGTGGTCGAAGTGAAAGCCTCTGAATCAGATACGGGTTCAGACTCTTAGATAGAACCAGAAAGGGGAAGACGGATCATTGACGCGAAACCCAATGCCACCGTTGCTACCACCAAGCTCCAGCCTTGTGAACCAGACTAGCCAGATGAAGGAGAACGCCTCTTCCATTCATAGATGTGGTTAAAAGGCACCCAGTTGCACTTCATCATTGATAGTAGTAGCCAGAAGAACCTCATTTCAACAGAGGTTGTCAAGCGGCTGGCCCTACCGACAACGTCACACCCACAACCCTACTCCATTGGATGGCTCTGCCAAGGAAGCGATCTCCCTGTCCGCCAACAGTGTCGATTGTCGTACGACATCAAGCCCTTCAAAGATGAGGTATTGTGTGATATTATTCCTCTCGAAGTTTGTGATGTTCTTTTGGGCCAACCTTATAGAAACACCATGTTGTATATGAGTCTAGGCCTCGTAGTGTTAATATTACTTTGAACAGGAAATTGTACAGGATACCCGAGGCAATCCCACCTAGTGCTATTTCCTTGATTTCTACTAAGCAATGCAGGAAGGTCATCTTTAAGATGGGGAAGTTTGTCTTCTTTGTGATTCGCTCTCAGAATAAGCGAAAGATCACATCCACATCCAGGGTCTCTGCGGCTGAACTCTCCACACAGAAGAAGAAAGTAGATAAGGTCGTGGAAGAATACTCAAATATCTTCTCCTCACCTATCGGGGTACCTCTGCACTGCTAGGTCAAGAACCCCATCGATCTGACCCCCGACGCACCGCTGCCCAATGGGCCAGTCTATCGTCGCTCTCTATTAGAGAATGAGGAGATCAAGTGATAGATCCAAGAACTGCTCCACAAGTGGCACATCCGTCCCAACTCATCACCTTGTGGGAGCCCAATCGTGCTGGTACAGAAGAAAGATGGAACATTGCAACTCTGCATTGATTACCGAGATTTGAATAAAATCAAAGTTAGAAATTGGTACACGATTCCCCGAATCGACGACCTCCTTGATCAACTCACAGGGGCCAAATAATTCAGTAAGATTGATCTGAAGTATGGTTACCACCAGGTCCCGATAGAACAGACAGATGTATGGAAAACTGCCTTCAATTCAAATGAAGGCCTTTTTGAATGGTTGGTCATGCCCTTTTGTTAGACAAATGCTCCAACCACTTTCACGAGGATGATGGACGATATCCTACGACCATTCACCAATACTTTTGTAGTGATGTATCTGGATGACATTCTCATTTACAACAAGACTTGGGCCGAACACTTGCAACATATTCAACAGGTTCTCCACACCCTGCGACAGCACAAGCTATATGCCAACTTGGAAAAATGCTCCTTTAGCATAGACAGGGTCCATTACCTGGGCTACATAATTGATTAGCATGGCGTACATGTGGATCCAACTAAGATCCAAGTCATTCGTGATTGGCCATCCCCAACCACACTCACTGAGCTTCGGAGCTTCTTGGGCCTTGCCAATTTCTACCATAGGTTCATGTTGGGATTCTCCCATATTGCATGGCCCTCAGCCAAATAACCAGGGGTGGTGGTAAGGCAAAATTTGCATGGGGTCGGTCCCAACAACAGGCGTTCGACGATTTGAAGTAGTGCTTGTGCTCAACCCTAGTACTTTCACTACCAGACCTGCAACAACCCATTGAGATCGAGACAAATGCTTCATACTATGTGGTGGGCGTCGTTCTCACTCAGCACGACCACCCTGTGGCCTATCATAGTGAGACACTATCAGATGTTGTCTATAAGTACCCTACTTACGACAAAGAAAGGTACTTCATTGTGCAGGCCTATCGCCAATGGAGACATTACATTCTTGGGAAGGAGACAATCATTCACACTGATCATAAGCCACTGCAGTTCATGCAGACATAAGGAAAATTGCAGAATGATCCCCATCAAAATTGGTCCACATACTTGCAGCAATTCCACCTTAACATCAAGTATAAAACAAGAAGCATCAATCGCGTCGTTGATTGCCTCAGCAGACCGCCAGTCGCGACACTCACCACGGTGCTAGACTCCTGCGACCATGAGACCTCTGGATGGCCCAACTCTATGAGACAGACCCATACTTCACCACCACCTACCAAATGTTGGGTGCAAACGTAGTTGTCGATAATTTACATCTTCGAGATGGGTTGTTGTGTCATCAGGGCCATATCTGTGTTCCAACAAGAGAGCGAGCGAAGTTGATCTAGGAAGCCCACTACAGTCGAGTGGAATGACACTTTGACATCGAAAAGATAGTGGCGATGTTACAGAAACATTTCTACTGGTCGAAACTTCGATAAGAGGTCAGCAAGAATATCAGGTCCTGCACTGCCTGCGTTATTGCCAAACTGACCACTAAGAAACAGGGCATGCACACCTCTCTTCATACTCCTGACAGGCCATGGGAATCCATCTCAATGGACTACATTTCAAGCCTCCCATCCACCAAATGGGGAAATGACTGTGTTTTTGTGGTTGTTGATCGCTTTTCTAAGATGGTGATTCTGGTTGCCTGCAAGAATAACATCACAACCGAGGCCACTACCAAGTTCTTCTTTGAACGAGTCTGGGTACATTTTGGAATCCCACAAACCATTATCTCAAATCGGGACAGTCGATTTCTCAACATATTCTGGTCGAGCCTCTGGTCACTGCTGGACACCAAGCTCACCAAATCCATGGCCTTCCACCCCCAGATAGATGGCCAAACTAAGGTCGTAAATAGAATGATTGTGCATATCCTTCACATGTATAATTCAAATCACCCTTGCACATGGGATGAGAGCCTTCCCTATGTCCAACATAGCTAAAATCGAGCCCTGCATAGCTCAACTGACCACAACCCCTTTCAGGTGGGGTTGGGATTCCAACCATTGGGTCCCATAGATGTTGCACTTCCCCTTGCGGTCACCTCGACCGACTCATCTCCTGCTCCAACTGAAGTTGACAAAGCCACCCGGTTCATTGAGCAGATCCAACACATCTGCCAACAGGTTCAGGATATCCTATAGAAGTCCAATGACAAGTACAAGCAACATTATGATCAACATCGGGTGCCACATAAGTTTCAGGTGGGCGACAAAGTTTGGTTGCACTTGTAGAAAGAATGCCTTACAGGACCCCATCGAAAGCTTCACCCACTCTGTTATGGGTCGTACACCATCACCAAGGCTGTGGGGGATAGTTCTTTTGAGGTCAACATTCCTCCTTTCCTTGGCCTACACCCAGTGTTCAACGTGGATCTCCTTCGCCCTTATTTCCCACCATTATTGGACACCTCAAACGTAGCAGAACAACTGACACCAACATAGCTCAAACCCGACTGCATACAATAGGCATCCAACGATCAGATTGTGGACACACAGATCAAGGGCACTCGACAACAAAGGATCCAATTTATAGAGTCGTCAAAGCAGGGCAGCTCCTACACCAAGGCAAGTGGCTCACCCAGGGCCAAATTCATCAGAAATTTTCTTATCTAACAGGGGAACTCAACGCAATGGATACCATTGATTCCTAAGGAGGGAGGATTGATCCAGGTGAATATTGGTGGCCACCCACCTTTTCCAACTGGCTCAAAACAGTTTTCTGGCAATTTTGACAATTTACTATTTTTAACAGTTTTAACTTTCGGGGCCATTTTGAGGGCCTAAATGAAGGTTTTTTGGGATCGAGCTTCTCAATGATAATTGAAGGCATTATTGATCCCCCAAAAAAGAATCTCCTCAACGATACCTTTCCAACGGGCTATCATACGCCTAAAACGGAGATCGTATGCAAAAGTTACGACCCTAGGAAGTTGATGTACTAACTTACCCAGATGGGGCCCACATGACTTTTGGCGCTTCATCTTCTAGGGTTAGGTTTTTGGATGTCTAGGGTTTTTGGCATTCTTGTTTATTGTAAAAATGCCTTCAGAGCCTCATTGTAATCATCTTCTTGCGAATGAGCTCAGCCGTCACATCTCTTCTCAGTGATAAGCCGCCACCATTCCAACAAGCTTATTTTCGCTGCATTTTACAGTTTCAACTTATTTCCTTATTGAATAGAAAACCACTTTTATTGTATCTCTGTTATTTTATGTTAAGAACCTGTTAATAATCTGTAGTCATTTCGTTCTGCTCATAAAATCTGGATCAACCAGTGGTAGTTCTGGTCCTCATTCCCTAAGATGTTAATTGCATATCCAGAGAACAAGGCAATGGTCCCGCAATTGAATAGTTTTTTGGCTTGAAATATATCTCTGGGAGCATCAATAGATCATTTCCTTACAGTGAAAGACTTCCACTTAGAATGGACTAATCTAGACCTCTGGAATTCCTACTTTTGGTCTGGAAAGTGGCTATTGCATTCAGTGTCAGTTTCTTTTCTGTAACCCATTCTTTTGGTGTTGTAAGGACTGCCATCGCCGAACCGGGAAGTGCCGCTCATTATGGTTGATTTCAATTTGGGCATAGTAGTGGGACCAGTCTCTGCATTGCCATCATCCATTGTTGTATCATCATCCATCAGGTCATCTTCTTCCAGCTCGAAATCCATTGCATCAACATCTGCGCTAGGTATCAATGCATGTCGGAAAGTTGTCTGAGCAGGCAGGGTTGCATTGGAATTGTTTGGCTTGAAATATTTCTCTCGGTGCACCAAGGGACCATCTCCTTTTTTTCTCCTGGGTGGAGGGAGATGAGTAGTAAGAATATGCCTTGGAATATTGGTACCTTTGGCCATCATGTCCGAAGGTGTTTACTGTATCTGGACATAACTACTCATAAGTTAATGAGAATTTCCATTTGCTCCAGATGATGTTTGAAATGAAAATTGAGGAGGGATAATATAACCGTTCGCAAACCTTGGTTTAATGCGTATCAATGGAAGATCTCCTCGAGCCTTTTGCTAATCAATGACAATCTCCAGGGTTCGTGCGTAATGAGTTGTTACCATTAAAGCTTACTAATTGCATATTTAGCAAAAAGTGCGAAGGTGGTGGTGACAACGAAGAACGATTAAGAATTAGAGATTTCGTAAAGGTGCCAACTGGCCTAGGCATGAAAGATTGCATCATGCTTGAAATGAATACTTGAAAAGGATAACATTCTTCTCCGCAAATCTTGGTTTAATTCGTATTAATGACAAATCTTCTCCGGCCTTCCGGGCATTAATGACAATCTTAATGGTTCTTGCACGATGAACTACTAGCATTAAAGCTTTAATTGCATATCTAGAAAATATGAAGGTAGTGGGGATGGTGAAGAGCGAGCAAGCATTGCACATTTCGTCGTCCCGCCAATCCATGAAACAGATTTCAAGAAATGCCTAAGTATGAAAAGCGGTCGGGCGGGTTTCAAAAATAGGGACATGTTATCGCTCAGTTTGTAGGGTAAGCTTAATAGCTTGAAGGCAAGGGTCAAACTGGCGTAACAGGAGCTTCCCCACCAACTGTCACCTCGATGGGGAGCTCTTTCTATTCAGGGTGGCTAATCCCAAGGGAGACGTCCCTA
>ML790314.1:65286-78318 GCA_009831015.1 Picea engelmannii | reverse complement strand
CAGCCGAAGCACAAAAGGAACCAAAAACATATGATGAACATGCCAGTAGAAATAAGCAAACATTCTTACTTGCAAACTGCAAACACTGAACAACAAAAGAAGGAATAGAAAATGAAACCATGGCATTGAAACTTATTCCGAAACGATGAACGACAGAAGCGCAGGTTGAATTGTGGGTGCAACAATTGGACCCCGCAAAGGAAAAAAAAAAACAAAAAAAAATTGATCCAACTGCAAATGCAGAACCCCAACCTTGCAAAGTTTAACCAAAGAACAACAAGCAACAACCGACAAACCAACGAAGAAGAGGCACTCACCGAACCAGTAAACAATGTATGTAGCTTCAACGATGACGAAATTGCATTCAAAGCCTAGAAGAAGTATGAAACATACAATGCCTATTGAAGTGGCGGTGAACAACAATATTGTCCAAATTCACTGCAACATTGTATGGAAAATTTTGAAGAAAAATGTACTCCAAGAAGTTATTTAGGTAAACATTTAAGGCTGCCAGACTGTGTAAGGGCTTCGCGGTATGCAAACATTTAAGCTGGCAGGTCTGTTTCAGGAACTTGCACCATGTAAACATTTAAGCTGTCAGGCTTATTCAAGCACCTCAAAAAAAGTGTCAATGATCTAAACCTTCGGTATGCAAACATTTTAATACAAATACAAACAAAGGACTAATAATAATAGGACAAATACAATAATAAAAAACTGAAAATAATAAAAAAAAACAACAATAATAAAAAAACAACGTCCATGCTAAGAACTTTCGGTTTGTAAACATTTCAGTAAAATTGTAATAAAAATTAGAAAGGAGTGACTAAGCTCAAAACTTTGGATATCTACACATTTACAACAATGGGAACAACGAAGCTGACAATAAGACCTCAAATATATTCTCCAATGAGATGATGACATATAAGTTGTTGTTGTTTTTTTTTTATATATAAAATAATGTTTTTACTTCTATAGTACGAACAATACAGATGATGCAAAAATTTATAGTCAAAGGACAGATGAATATGAAGTCAACGAATTATCGATCGTTATAGTCCCTATGCGCCTTCGACAGGGACTAATAATACAAAAAATAAAATATAAAGTTAAAATTGTTTTGTTTACTTAAATATAATTCAAATTTAAAATGTCCTCAGGGGTGAAGAGGAATTGGAAATAGCTGAAATGTAAAGGAAGTTTGTTATGTGAGGTTACAAGTTCAAAACCCCCGTCTAATGTCCTCGGAGGTGAAGAGAAATTGGAAATAGCGGAAATGTAAAGGAAGTTTGTTATGTGAGGTTACAAGTTCGAAACCCATTCCTTATCTTGTGTGTTGCGTAGTGGGCACCTTCCTTTATTTGTTAAGGATATATGCTTAAAGTCATTTAATATGAGTGTATGTTTATTCAAATATTGTGTATAAGAAAACAATCATTGTACACCCAAACACTGCGAGTTATGGTATATGGGTTTTTGGTAGTTTCTTTTATGGAAATAGTAAACATGGTAGATAGGTTTTTGGTAGTTTCTTACACTGCTATTCAAGTTGGTCATGGTAGAGAGGTTTTTGGTAGTTTCTTTTGAGGACATAGTAAACAAGGTAGATAGGTTTTTGGTAGGGACTTTTAGAAACATAGTAAACATATTAACTTTATGCATAAACATTTATTCACAATAATAGATAGGTTTTTGATAATTTATGTTAGAGACATAATAAAAGTAGATAGGTTTTTGATAATTTCTTTTATGGAGAAACACTCTCAAGGTAGATAGGTTTTAGAGATATAGTAAACATATTAAAGTTATGTAGAAACACTATCATTCATGGTAAATATGTTTTTGGTAGTTTCTTTTAAATACATAGTAAATATATTAATGTTATGTAGAAAATTTATTATTCATGATAAATAAGTTTTCGTTAATTTCTTTTAGACACAACAAACATATTAACGTTATATAGAATCATGGAAATGATAGTTATATGATTTATTGCATTTTATAATAGAAATTTCTAACTATAAGATTTTATTCAACTTGTAATAAAAATTCTTAACTATACATTTATAAAAAAAAAACAAACATAAATCCATTTTAATTTTCAATAAAAACTGGAAAAAAACTCTAACTAAAATCATTTTTTTAAAATCTCAAACACTTTATGTAAAAAGGTTTTTGATAGTTTCTTTTATGGAAATAGTAAACATGTTAAATAGGTTTTTGGTAGTTTCTTACACTGTTATTTCTTATAGGGACATAGTAAACATATTAACTTTATGCATAAACATTTATTGGCAATAATAGATAGGTTTTTGATAGTTTATATTAGAGACATAATAAATAGGTTTTTGATAGTTTCTTTTATGCAAAAACACTGTCAAGGTAGATAGGTTATATATATATATATATTTTTTAAGTAAAAAAGGTAGTATCTGCTATATTAAGTTAACAGAGAAACATTGACAAAATACACATAGATATAGTCGTCCTGAGCCACCAAAAATGCTGCCGTTTTACCGGAAACCAACATAGTTTGGAGTGAAATGAGTTTAGAAAGATAAGCTAAAAATTGTTTTGCCCTCTGTCCTGCCCGAAGGAAACCAAGACAGATGGCCATAGTTCAAGTTAACATTGAGCAACAACATGATGAAACAGAAAACAAACTAGCATAGGAGAGTTCAGATAGCCGGTGACTTGTCGCCATTGCCTTTCTGACACGTGGATCTGGCTAGGATGGCGAACGGCTGCGCACACATTGGACATTTCCTCTTTGCTGGAGCATTGGAGTACACATCAAGGAGCAAGTCCAGACGCTGTCCCATGAGGAGGGCTCTGTGCTCCTGGTTTGCCATGTGGCCTCAGAGTTCGAACAATAGAGCCAGATGCTCTGCACAGAGGAGTGGACCATGCAAATCATTGTTTTCTGACTCGTCGAAGGTTTCATTCCCCACTTCCACGTTCATCCATGCTCTGGCCTCGTTCACGTTCAGTCCTGCTCTGGCCGCGTCCACATTCATCCCTGCTCTGGTCTCGTCCACATTCATCTCTGCGTAGGCATTGTCCCGAGCCTCGTCCTTGCTCGTTGCCTTCTCAGCATGGCTGGTGGGGCTATAGTCACCCGTCCACGGTATCTCTTCGACAAAACAAATTAGGAATTCTTCTGTCGGCTCTCCCTTCAAACCGCTTCCAGCTTGTATTTCAGGCATCGTGGCTTGGGGTTCCAGGGTGGTCGCTAAATCCTCCAGGTACGACGTTTCTTCGACATAACAGGTTGGAAACTCGTCTGTAGCGCCTCCCTTCAGACAACTTCCAGGCTCAATTGCAAGGGTGTGCGTGCTACGCTCTATCCCAGGCTCAATGATAATGGCATGGAGTGCCAATTGGTCGGCTCGTGCTCTCTGCCGGAGGATGGAAGTCGCCATTGACAGAGCGCGCTCAAGGTTCTGCCTTCTTTGCCTCTGCTCTTTATGGGTGTACCAGGCCGAGCCTCGATGAGGCCTGCCTCGCTTCCTTGTCATTGCTGATGAGGGGTGGATAGAGATACAGAGAGAGTGAACCAAAACGAGAATGAACCAAAACTGCACTAGAGCTCCCAACCGGCAGGGAGGTCCAAAACGAGAGTGAACCAGCTCTGTCCAAGCTCTCCAACTTTCGAATTTCCAAATGACGGCATCGCATGGCTTCCTATTAACCCTGTCATATTGAATGCTGGCTGTGCTAGTGCGTTCACGCGAGGGAGAAGTCCCTCCTTAGTATAGCGACTGTAATGGCCGGCTACCATTGTAAATGCTGAGGGGATGGGGAGCGACCTACAACATTTAAGCTGTGGCTTGATGCTGAGCCATGTGGCAAGGCGTTGCCGCGTGTCACCCCATCCGAGGGATATAATAAACATATTAAAGTTATGTAGAAAAACTGTTATTCACTCTAAATAGAGTTTGGTAATTTATATTGAAACACTATCATTCATGGTAAATATGTTTTTGGTAGTATTTATATAGAAACACTATCATTCATGGTAAATATGTTTTTGGTAGTTTCTTTTAAATACATAGTAAATATATTAATGTTATGTAGAAAATCTGTTATACATGATAAATAGGTTTTTGATAATTTCTTTTACAGACACAACAAACATATTAACGTTATATACAATTATGGAAATTATGGAAATAATAGTTATATGATCTATTTCATTTTGTAATAGAAATTTTTAACTATAAGATTTTATTCAATTCTTAATAAAAATTCCTAACTATACATTTATTCAATTTAAAAAAGAAAAAAAATAAAACAAACATAATGCATGATAAATAGGTTGATAAATAGGTTTTTGATAATTTCTTTTACAAACACAACAARCAAAACATATTAATGTTATATACAATTATAGAAATGATAGTTATATGATCTATTTTATTTTGTAATAGAAATTTTTAACAATAAGATTTTATTCAATTYTTAATAAAAATTTCTAATTATACATTTATTCAATTTAAAAAAARATAAAATAAAACAAACATAAATCCATTTTAATTTTCAATAAAAACTGGAAAAAAACTCTAACTATTTTTTTTTTTTTTTTTAAAATCTCACTAACTTTATACGTAACATTTTTATACAGTTACATAACTGTATATTCTACATTGCTGTTGTGTAATCGTTATTTCATTTCTGTGTATACTTCCATGCTTATAACTTTATCAGTGCATTCTCTCTTGTTTTCCAATTTAAAACCTTTCACTGGGGTACGACAACAAAATCACAATCACATCCAAAAAAAATCGCACCTGGGTCCAACCCACCCACCCTATTCACTAATTTTTAACAATATTTAGTACTCATAACAATCCCCATGGATCATGTCTCTCGTTGGCGAGGGAAAAACAAACAGCGTGTTTGAATCGGTTGAACCAGAGGCTCTATTTTCCCCAATTGCGGCACAAATTTCACGATGCTTTCATGGTTTTCCCGCGATGTAGACCGGTGATTGCCCGTGCTATTTACCGGTCACGTGAGGCTTTCTAGGGTTTGCTTTCCGATTGTCAACACCACACGGCTACTACAACCGGAAGAAGAGGAGCTTCTGTATGACACAAAGGTTAGCTGAAATTCAGTCACTTGCCGCCACTTCTCCCTCTTTGTCAATTGTCCCCTCGAATTTTCATTTCATTTTTTTTCAATTTTTATTTTTTTCTAAATTTAAATATCTGGTTTGTTTTGCTCGGGCATTTGAATATGACATTCTTTGATTAATTTCTCGACCTGGTTTCGAATCCCGGGGGGTTTGAATCGCTTCAATTGAGTAGAAAAATGGTTTGACAGAGTCTTGTTTTATTTCCGAAGAAACCCTAATGGAAACCGATGAAAATTTAATATCAGGCAAGACTTTGTTTTCGGTACTTCTATTTTCCTGATTTCTGAGGAAGTTATTTGAAATTTTAAATAATTAAAAATATCTGCAAATTTATCTTTAAAAACTCAAAAACTATCTCCCGTGGTGAAAAGGAGTCTAGAAGCCTCGGGTCGAGATCCTTGTAACTACAACTGCATATATATAGAAGATGATAAAATTAGTTTGCAACGCAACCTACTTGGATTTAAGGGGAAATTGGTCCTACTGGGACTTTAAGGGGAGACTGCTGGTTTAAATTCAACATTTGGGTACCTCGAGTGAGGGGAAAAACTATACCCATCAATAAACCTCCCATGCAGAAATCAGTGTTGCAAACTTCGGACCTGGCAATAACTCAACAAAGGTTAAAAATGGATATAGGAAAAAAAGATGAAAAAATTGGCAAAATATCACCAAATGATAAAAAAAGTATTTTAATTTATTTTTTCACTAAATCAGTAAGTGAATGAGGTAAAAAAGGGTATAAATTTTGTAGAAATCAGCGCAAAAATTCCAAAAACGAGGGTAGAATTTGCTTTGAAAATGATGCTGATGCCCCCCAAAATGGGCAAAAAGTGGATAGACTTGGGGTTTTTGAAAAACGTGGCGATTTTTGAAAAGCTTAACGATTTTTTGAGCAGGTCGGTTTTTTAGATGATTTTTTCAGCTGATTTCTTTGCTAATTAATCGATACTTGTTGATTAATAAGCAAATTTAGCTACATTGGCAGAAATGTCCAAAGTCAATGTCATGTGACATTCACTCATGCAGGCAAAACTCACATTGTCCTAGTTCACTAATATGTGGCTCCAACAAGGTGGTGTGTCATTCATCCATTGTACTTTTGGTGAAGAAAGTGAAAATGTAATTGGCAGCTAGTATTTTGCCATTTTTTATTAAACACTTTTGTGACATTGCTTTGTGTTGTCCACTCATATAATGCCATTTTATTTTGGACATATATAAAGCCATTTTTATATTCGTCACTTCTGCAATCCCTTTTTTTATACAATGCCATTTTATATTGATCACTTGTATATAACCACTCTAAATTGGGCTCTCCTCCCTTTGCCCCTAGTCGTGTTTCCATCTACGATATGGGTTCAACATCGACAAGGCTCTCTCTTGGCTTTATATAGAATAGGTGGGGGAAGGCCAACATAAAACATGGACTATGTCCACACAAATAACCCTATATCTTATTCAACAAGACAACTCCACATGGAACACTCTACAATACAAGGATAACAAATGGCACACTAGGGTTTTACCCAACTCGAGGGTGGTGTGCCCTCCAAGCATGATGGTCCTCGGGCTCAACCCTCCTCATCCAAGATGGTGCCTATTCAACAAGTTGTTAGCCCAACGCTCCCTCTTCCGTGGTGGTTTGCTCTCCAAGTGTTCTCATTCAAGGTGTTCCTCCTCTTGCTATGTGCCACATGTTCCTTCATGCCTAGGGCTCCTCAACACGTGTGCTGTGGTAGTACTTGCTCCAATGCTTCTTCTCAACATATGTGTATGGGTCCACAACCAACCTCCATGAAGCATTCTCTTCATCCCAAATGTCCTCAAGTTAAGTATCCAACCTCCAAGGTGCATGTCACATGGTCCCATGTTCTTAGGGGTAAGTGCCCTCCTCCAAGTACCTAGTGCTCATCGTCTTAGGCTAAGTCGTTGTGTTCACTGAATTTCAAGGTTCAAGTTTGAAATTCAAAGAACTAGAAGCGAATCCGAACAAATTTATTGCAGTTCGCTAGACTTCAAGTGAAATTTGAATATGAATTTTAAATCGAACATATTTGCCTAAAAACCAATCGGGTTTGTTGAGGTTCGAATTTTTTAAAGGTTAAGAAATTAAAAAAAGCTAAACCTTTATTATGTACCTCGGATTTAAAAATATAATCTATAACATAAACCCTTAACTTCAATAATAAACCAAATCGTTCACACAAAATAATGAACACAAGAGAATTGTGGTGAAAATCCTTGAGGTAGGGTAACACCATTAATTATTCCTTAAGGAAGGAATGCACTCCCAAGCAATGCTTGCTTATCAATTGCAATTTTATTCACCATGCCTCATTACATTGCTTATAMTTCTTTATATAGTAATATCTACCTCCTAGGAACATTCTAGTAGGTGGAACCTTCTATATCTACCTCCTAGGAACATTCTAGTAGGTGGAACCTTCTAGTAAGTCTTCTTACATTCATTGACCTCCTAGGAACATTCTAGTAGGTGGAACCTTCTAGTAAGCCTTCTTATATTCATTGTTTTCACACTATTACATAGGACTTATTTATTAAAAATGGCCTCCATACATAGAAATACATAGTCATATATCTATTGTTATCCCCTTTGAGTACCTCCCTAGGTACCCCGTATTATCCCCCCAGGTATATTACAACCTCGATTCATTCCTGTGGTGAACCAAGCCGGTATTACCAGGTGAATACCTAATGTAGGTAAGACAACAGGTTATAATCCATAAGGATAATATATTAAAATAATGTATAGCCGGTTTACCAGGTGAATACCCAATGTAGGTAAGACAACAGGTTATAATCCATAAGGATAATATATTAAAATGATGTATATGAATCAGATAATAAGATATATTACAACCGAGAATTGAGGGTTGCATATATACCCACACAGGGGTGCCCTTTCATAAGAGACATGACCTTTCATATGTCATGTCTCTTTCTAATTAATTATTAATTATTTATATTTAATTACATTTATATATTTTATGTTTGTTACATAGCCTTCCCCTTTTGAAATGCTTTGTCCTAAAAGCACATTTATGGAGAGGCTTACGTCCTTGTTCCGGCTTGCCATGTCTTCTCACGATTCTCTGTTTTTTGTGTTTGTTAGGATTGACAATACAAGACGATATGAATGACGAAGAATTGAGCAAAATTGTCGAATTGTGAAATGGTTAGACCATCCTAAATCAATCTTTTGTGGAATGTTGCACTTCCAAGATGAATTTTTATCATGAGACTGAATTGTGCTGGTATCAATATTTTTTAGATGATAAGTTAGTCGTTCCCTTCTTGAATGACATTGATATTCTGACTGGTTAAGATATCTACTCATATGATTTGGATGTCAATAAGGAGTTCTTATAACATGATTTTTCCTTATCATACTTGTATCATTTTCTTCGTTCAACTTCGATATATGATTTCCTTCACGCATAGATGTTGCCTTATTAATGGTAGGATTTTGATGAGTGAGTATACCTGGAGCTTCCATCATTTGTATCCCAACATCTGACGTTGTTGATTTTGTAGCTTCTTGAGCGGTACTTTCTTTGTTACGTGATTTGGCGATATCTTTAATGTCTGGATTTTCAAGTTTATCTTCTTTCAACTTTTTGATTTGTTCTAGTAGCTCCTGATTAAGGTTCTTCAAACTAGAATTTTCTTCTTCTTTCTCTGAGAGGTTCTTCTTGAATTCTTTTTCGAGATCGTCCTTTTCATGTTCTAATTTTTTTCCATATTGCATCGTAACCTTAGCCTTCTTGATTTGATTAAGTATCTTTTTACTGTGTTCCCTTAAACGAGAAATTTCTTCGTTTTTATCATTGATAACTTTGTCAAATTCTTTTTGTATTGTTTTTTTATTTTCTTGAAGTATATTACTTATGAGATATCGTTAAAGTCTTCTAATGTTACCGAATTTGGCTCCGATGTAGTGTCTTGTAATGTTATCATCTTGTCCTTATAGGGGAATGTCACAAACTTTTTTTCCATGTTTAAGATGAAGGGACCTAGACTTTTAAACCAGGGCAACCCGATAATGATGTCGATTTCTTCTCTATACATAGTTGTGACATAGAATTGAGATGTATATTCATATTCATCAATTTTAACTTGTAATTCCTTAATTTGAAAAATATTTTTCTTTTCAATTATTTTCGGCTTTGGAATTAATAATTGATTTGCAAAATCAATATTAATGTAATTTTCATTATAGTCCAAGCTGATAATGATGTTAATTTCTCTTCCTTGAATGCTCCCCTTTAATGTGGAAAAACCATAACATACAATTGGACAACCTTCATAAAAAAATCTTCCTTCATTTTATGAGAATTCATTTTGGCTTCCGTCAATATTTTACGATAATTTTTTTTATAAGTAATATTTGTTTACAAAGCTTATATATCTATTCTTTACTTCGTATTGACCTCTTTTATACTTCTTTAATAATTAATTGGATGCACAAGGTGTGAAGGTCCCATTCTTTCAATAATAAATGATGTACTTCTCTTGCTTCACTTCATATAATTCACCAAAAAATTATTTACTTTTAAATTTATACCTTTTTTCTTATACCTTTTAATTGAACTTTAGAATAACTCTTTTTTAAGTGGTCCTTTGATAAGGCCTTGCTTCACTTTATAACTTTTAATTTGAGAACTCCTTTTTAACTTGTACTTTAAAAAGTACTGAATATTATATTCACAAGACTTCCAAAACACTTTTATTAAACCCCCTCTTATTTCTTCTTATTTATTTAAAATTGGTTTCCTTTTTCTTTTAACTTCGAATTGGAATCTTAGGAACTTTAATTAATTTAAACCTTAAAATCTTAGAAATCTCCTTTATATAATATTGTGTCTTTCTACTTAATTTTCTTGAGTCCGGTGCCCACGATTATGACATGTTATAATTTTAATTGAATTCCCCCTTTGACTTATTTTTTATCCTTTTACTTCATAAATACCACTTGTGTCAATAGTCAACGACCACTTTATAAATACAAATAATAGATTTTTAATGCTTCAATTTATAGAGTTATTTTAGTGAAGTCGTGATGCTTCAAATGAGATCGGTCGCTGTAATTAAATTTTGGTGCGACGAATGGTACGATAGCAATGTATAGGGGCAATTAAAAAGCAGAAGCGTACAAATTGCAGTGGGTAATGTACATAACAAGTACAACAATGGATTAAATTTATCTCGCGACTGTACGAACGCTGATTAGACTGTATAGAACAATGGGTATATATGAAATTTTGCTGTATGAAAGTATGTGGCTGTTATTGTACGTTGTATGGAGAAAGTTGTACGGTTGGCAGTTGTAACTGTATGGGACTTAAGCAAACTGTACGGACTGGCATTGCAATAGCAAACAAAAAATTTCTGCTTCAAGTATATATGTATATAATACTTAATTTTTTTTCTTTTTTTTTTTCGATATGGCAACAGAACAATTCTATCTTCAATAATTTTTAAATGGTCAAAAGTGAGTTGTGGTCAAGGACTCAGAAAATCAGAGAAACTCTGAATATTTGAATGGCCAAAAGCCTGCACTGATGTTGCCTAACGCAGCCCTCCCAACCCGCAGGTCGGAAGTCCACGCACACAGGATCTTTCCTCTTCCATTGGCCCGAAGAGCTCTCAACACTTGGCTCTTCTATTTCCCTTTCGGGAAATCTGCACCCACAAATAACCTTGAGGAATTCCCCCTTTACACTTCGGGAGATCGGATTTCCCGAATCCGTAATCAAGTGTCTTATCTCGCAGACCTCCGAAATTCGAATTTTCGAACTCCGAGGTTCGGTCACCAAAAGAAATCAACGGCTGTGATCCCCTGCTTGACCCAACGGTCAGCGCATTTTTCATGTATCGGAAGTTCGAGACTCTCGATACCAAAATCTCTTGTCGATGCAAACCCCGAATTCCTGAATCCCGATGTCAATTTCGGCTATTCGGCTTTCGTGAGTTCGCGAGTTGCGATGTCATGCAACTTTGCTCCACGACCTCCGAAATCCCGACTTTCTATTTCCCGAAATCTCGAAATGTCAACTCTCGACACGATTTCCGGCACTGGTCCCACAACTAGACTTTCCGCCTTTTTGGGACTTCGCACTTTGCGAGTCTTAATGCAAAGATTTCGGGACTTCAATCCACGAAACCTCGAAATGGAAATCCTCGGGCAAATCCAACGGCCCTTGTTGGCTTGAATCTACGGCTCTGTCTCTTCTGAGCTTGAACCCTTTGAAAATACTCGCCGTAACTCCTCTTCTATTCTGCGAAATCTGACGGCTCGCGGGACTTCGCAAATTCTCCACGGAGAATTTCGACCGTCCGTTCTCCTTCCTTCTCAAGGACTTCTGCAACCTTTTACCAAAGTGTTTCTCACAGTACTTAACCACCTGCGACACAAATTTGCGACGCCTTCTCAATGCTCCTATGCGCAAGCTTCCTGTGCTTTCTTCGACGACTATGGAGACTCTATCCCTCCTGAGCTTTCTCCAACTCTGAGTCTTGAAGAAGACTCCTGCACACACTCCTTGTGACAAATTCCTCAATTACTCCAAGGAATTAAAGTCCTTCGACTCTGCGCACTCCCTGCAGCAGTAGTCCTTCAACAATTTCTCAGGTTCGCAACTTTGAGACTTTACTCGGCCTGCGCACTCCTTGCACGGCTCCTGTGCTTAGCTGCACTTCTGAGGGAATGAGAACAAAAGCTATCTCTCCTGAGTTTTCAGAGATGAACTCTGACTTCTGTCAACGCACTCCTTGCGGACAAACTCCACTGCACTCCTTGCAGGAATTTTACTCACTTAGACAGAGAAACAATTGAAACTCATTTCCCTTACTCTCTCTCAGATTTCAAACATTTAACAAGAAATCATACAGACATAGCATAAACATCAATTGCGTGACAGAAAGAGTAAAACATTCATGAGCATCACATTCAATAATACATACACAGAGAATATTTGAACACCATGAGTCTGAATCAAAACTCTTTTTGTATTAATCCATAACTTCTGTACATGGAATTCTTCTACACAGCTCTCTGCTTCTTCTCTTCTATGCTCTATGCTCTCAACTGACATAATCCCATTCTATGTTACAATGCACAATGAGGGTGTCTATATCCCGTTTCCGTCTCTCATTCTAAACTGTCTAATCTACGCATTAAATTCTATCTACTTGCATTAACTACTATAAATGCCTTCTACCTGCTAAGGACGAGAGCGGATCGCTCAAGGTCCTTTTACATTATACAAGTGTGCCTCCACTTGACGACTTCATTAATATTTCAAGACGTTTTCAAAATTTGCGCTGGGTGCTTTTCCAGCTGTCTTTTATCTCCGCGCTGGCTCGCTTGAGATGCTCCTACATCATACTCCCTTGCTTGAAAATTTTCATGGGCTCCTGTCCATGAGCTCGCGCACGGTCTGTCCATGCTTCTGGATCTCTGCTTCGTTCTCCCAGCTGGCATCTTCAACTGGATGGTCCTTCCATTTGACCAAATACTCAAGGTATTGTTTTCGCCTGGTCTTTTTGCTAACCCTTTTGTCCAGTATGCGCTCCATCTGCGGCTTTTCTGCAACTGGCATCTGTTTTCGCCACTGAACCTCTGGCTGTTCATTTCCTGCTTCTGCTTCCTCAGCTTTATATGGGTACAAATCTGAGATATTGAATATCGGAGAAATTCTGATCCCATCGGGTAAGTCGATCTCGTAAGCATTCGCCCCAAATTTCTTCATGACCTTGCATGGTTCGATTTTCTTCATTTTCAGTTTATTATATGTTCCTCTCGGGAACCTTTCCTTCCTCAAATGTGCAAGGATCAAATCGCCAACTTCAAATTGAAGCTGCCTTCTGTG
>ML790314.1:10654-21930 GCA_009831015.1 Picea engelmannii | reverse complement strand
AATTGCCCAGTTTGTGCGCAAGTTTGGAGGAGAGTTGTCGTTGCAGCTGCTGTAGCTAGCAGATTGCGTTTTGGCTTGGACTATCTCTTGGTTATGGTTTGGACTATCTGATCAGCTCTTGTTTGGTGCGCTATCCTTGGGGAAAGGTGTGCTACCCTTTGTTTGGCTATCTAGCCTAGGGTTTTCTTCCGGAGTGATTCTCTGTGAAGGTTAAGGTGCTCGGAGGGTGGCTTCGGCCTATGGTTGGGTGACAATAGTGATATTGTCGATGATAAAACGAGCACATCCATTATATTCTAATAGTCCAGGCATTAACAGGTTAAACTTCTTCTTTACCAAGATAAATCCACCACAAATGCAAGAAATAAGCTCCTAGAAAGATAGCACTTCTTCTTCATCCAATAGCTAAGACAAACCATAGGAAGAGCAAGTAGAAAGAGAGATTGCCCAAATAGGGCCCAGATTTTAGCCAAGAGACTTCTCACAATGGGAGAGCTATATGAAAATGAAATAGAAGTGATCCTTATTTATACAAATTCTCTTAAAAATGTTTGTTCACTTAATTTTAGGGTAAACCACAAAGTAAGGGGTCAACAACCCCTACTTTGCCCCTTCACAAAAGTAATTTGAATTTAATTCAAAATTTGCACAAAAGAAAACACTAAAATAAACATGACGTCACCCTTTTAAGGCAATGATTTGGAATCATGAAGAGGACGTTGGGATTGAAGATGACACATTGGGCCTGCAAAGGCCTTCTCCTCAAATGCTATGGTCTTCTTCATCAAGTCAAGGTATTCTTCTCCATCAAAAGATGTCAAGTGTCAACCAACAATGTCACCACCACCAAAACCCTAGCCCTAGGGTGACGTCAAGCCTTTAAGTGTGGCGTTTTGGCCTCAAGAGCAAGATGTTGGGCTGGCAATGGGCTAAGATAGATCCTCCAAGGTGTTTTTCTAGGCCTCCAAAAGCTAACATCATCGTCTGGTGTATGGGCCATGGTATCCAACCTGTGGGCTTCAAGCCCCAAGGAAGCCCAAGCTAGGTTTGTTCTTCCAAATCTGTCCACCAACTAGGTCCTGCAAAGACAATGAATATGCCCTCTAAGGATCCCAAGTCAAATGCATCATGATAAGTAAATCAAGTTAATAAAAGAGCCATCTAAGCATGTACATCAAAACCACCTCCTTCAAATAAACAAGTGCTCAAAGACCCTTTTCAATTTGCCATGTTTCGGTATGGGAGGGTTGACAAAGCGACCTATTGGGTGAATCATACCTCAAGCTTAGGGGTGTTTCCCATGTGGACCCCTCTCTAGGTCATGTAGACAAGGTGACATGGATGGGGATAAGACTTTTGGGCATGGGGTTCATGACATACAAGAGATCATAGTGTCTCATTTATGGGTGCCGTTGTAGAGGGTGTGCTGCACCTTCGTTTTCAATACAACCTTTTTCCAAGCCCATTTATTGCCTTTTGTTCTTTTAAGATGTTTTCAGGTTGAAGCCAAGGTGGGGCTTCTACCTAAGCATGAAAAACAATGCCCACCTTGACTCTACCCTAGTCACATTATGCTTCCCCAAGTTGAAGACAATGTGTGGGACTTCTACGTAAGCATGAAAAACATTGCCCACACACGCTCCTCCTTGATTGGCATTTTTGCATTTGTTATTTTTCACGGGTTCCATCAATTTCTTATGAGAGACATTTCATTGTCGTCGAGATACCTGGGCGAGCATCTAGAAGGTTCATGATTGGCTTTTATGTTTTGACAGCTACAAGCCTCTTGGCCTTCAACCCTTTCTTCCCATGAAATGAGGGACAATCCCTTCTTGGGTTAGTAAACTTGAAAATCCCAAAAGATAAGGAGATGAGGGGATGAAGTGTGGAAAGTGGAAAGTATGGTCGGGTATGGCACAATGACGTGTCAAGGGGACCTCCCAGTAGCACACCTATCCCTAAGGGTGACCACTTACTAGGGCACAATGTCAACCACCAAGGTGAAACAAGGAAAATAGCATAATTTCCAAGCAGACGTTACATAATCAAAAGCAATTTTAAATGCAACAAACTTAAATGCCTCAAATATTGAAATGACACTCACCATAATACCTGACTTGTACCTCATGGAGCAAGACCCATTGTCTTCCAGAAGCTAGCTGATGTCGTGGATACCCTCATGGTGAACTTTAGACCTATGGTGGTGAAGTGGGTCTCTGCCCGTGCAAGTGGATGCTGTTGGTCATGCTGTCTCTTGGTACTCCGTGTCTGCAACCTGAGGGCCTTGAGACATCATCTCCTTAGTTATCCCTAGGAATTGGGGATAACAAGTCCCAGTCCTTCGCGATTCAAGCACTTGAGCAAAAGTCCTTCTTTGTTCTTCAAGTGGATGTCTTTCTCCTTCACCTAACCCTGCCTTTATAATCTTGAGTTATGATCGAATCAAACATAACCCTGATCTCCAAAGTGATTAACGGTTGAGATTAGATCTCACCTTACTTGAGATCAATGGCTAAGATTCATTTAATTCATTAATTCTAATAACCTTAGCATTTCATTAAATTAAATTCACTTTAATTATAAAAGGCACTTTATTTTAATAATTCCTTTAATTAAAGTAAATTACCAAGGTTGAAGGCTTTGGGCGACTTCCACATGTCTAGACACTTAAACCTGTGCGAAAGTACCTGTCTGATGCTACATACATCAACACTCCCTCTTAGTGAGGAAGGTACTTTTGGAAGGGCCACCTGGAACTGGCTATCCTTTGGTCCTGGCACAATGTCCCACACATCATCGTTCACCATGGCATCCCTCTGAACCTGCTGGTTTGCTTCTTCCTGAACATTGGAAGACTCGGAATCAATGATGCTACTCATCAACGCCATATTGTTCAAAAACTTTCTCGGAGGCTTGCTTTCCTTGACAGTGCTCCTAGTAGCCTCAACATGCTCCTGAGCATCCTTCAATGTCTACGTAAATCACCTGGGTCTCCCGACAGAGATGGAAGGGGCTAACTCCTTACCACCTGAAGGTTGACTCTTTGAATTGGAATCCTTTGAATGTTGTTCTCTCTTCAGAGCCTCCTGCTCCTCGTCCTTTGTCACTGGTACATATAGCATATCCTGGGCTTCCAATGAACCACTTGACTCAAGCTGGAACAAAATAGTTCCCTCACCCTTCACTGCATACTTGGCATCATCACCAAGCTCCACATGGATCCCAGAGTCCTTTGTCATATTGTTGAATAGCTCCAGTGCTTCATCCAACCTGTCTTCAAACCTGAGAGTGGCTACTGCCATTTTTCAGATTTGAGTAGCCACTCTCCGGTTTGAACTGTCGAAAAAATGTGCCTTGCCCTTCAGGCACAGTAAATTGAAGGTTTTGTGCTTAGTCCTTCAAGCACCCTCGAAACCCTTAATATTGGGGTTTCAAATTTGTTAGTTTATAGATCTGTAGAGATCTCCTTGCAGATTTGATAGATTTGCTTCAAACTGTTGTGGATTTGTGTTTGGTCCTTTAAACACCCATTGCTGCAAATCAGATCTAATAGATCTGTTATCATAAACCGTTGTATAACTTGGAATTGGTCTCCCTCTCAGAGTGAAAGCTCCGATACCATGTTAAAATATCTATTTCAATGCCTAGATAAATTATTTCCTTGCTGAAAATTAAATTGTAGCTCACAGAATAAAATATATTGACTGGAAATAAATAGCGGAAGCAAAACTGGAAACCAAACTTCACAGATGCAAACAAAAATTCTGCCCTTCAAATCAACTTTTCATTATTAATGACTCCAAGCTTACAAGGGTTCCCTTACTGGAAAAATGGCCCACTGAGGAGAAATACAAATTACAACAAACCTCACAACTTTGGCCTTGAAGAAACCCTTTGCCCTATCTGCCTAGATTTGCTTGCCGGACACAGATCTGCACTAGATCTGCCTGCTGGTCCTCAGATCTGCAAGATCTGCCTGCTGGTACCTCAAATCTGCTAGCTTTCCTTGTTGATACCTCAGATCTGCACTAGATCTGTCCACTGGTACCTCAACTTTGCACTAGATCTGTCCACTGGTACCTCAACTTTGCACTAGGTCTATCTGCTGGTACCTCAAATCTGTTATATCTGCCCGCTAATACCTCAGATCTGTTGGATCTGCTTGTTGATACCTCTTATTTGCACTAGATCTGTCTGCTGGTACCTCAGATCTGCTAGATCTGCTTGCTGGTACCTTAGATTTGCTAGATCTGTCCGGTGGTATCTTTTAGATCTACTAGATCTGTCCGTTGGTACCTTAGATCTGCTCTCCAGAAATCTGTCCTTTGATTTCTTGCTAGTGGGTTTTCTTCTCCTTGTTGTAGTAACTGCACTTTCCTCCTTTGGATTTGATCTCTAGATGAAATTCCTTCACCTTTGTCGAGATCCCCTTGAATCACAGTCCTTTGTGACTCAAACACTTGAGCAAAAGTCGTTCTTTGCTCTTGTCCTTGATCCCTTTGAGTCACAGTCCTTCGTGACTCAAGCACTTGAGCAAAAGTTCTTCTTTTTTGCTCTTAAAGTGGATTTCTTTCTCCTTCACCTAGCCATGCTTTTATAATCTTGAGTTGTGACTGAATCAAACATAACCCTAATCTCGAAAGTGATTAACGGTTGAGATTAGATCTCATCTCACTTGAGATCAATGGCTTAGATTCATTTAATTCACTGATGCTAATAACCTTAGCATTTCATTAAATTAAACTCACTTTAATTATAGAAAACACTTCACTTCAATAATTCCTTTGATTAAAGTAAATTCGGGCCTGGCATTTTGGATTCAACTGAGGGAGGAGACAAGGAGGTATTAGAAGAAGATTGGCCAACTCCGAGTGATGCCATTTCTGCATTTATTCAGGAGTTTCTTGCTTTTAACCTTATTGAGGGCTTCAATGGTCAAGTTGGTGTCTAACATCCTTGTCAACACCTTGCAAATTGCAATTTCATGGCCAAGAATTTGGGCAAAGGTTGTATTTGAATCTATGTATGCCACCAGTACAAGGATTGTTGCAAAGTTTCTATTTAATCTTAGCTGATTCTGGAATTATTTTATAGTAAATCTAAGCAAAGTCCTTGCTTGGCATTTTCAATTTTTAAAAAGTTTGTGGGATGTAGGGTTTGTTGCTGCTTGGGAGGAACAGTGGACAGAAATCTGAAAAAGGCTAACAGTCTTGAAAGTTGAACTTGAAACCTCTGAAAAACAAATAGCAGGAAAAAAACCCTAAACAACAGTTCCAACCCCCCCAAAAAACAGGAAAGAAACCCTAAAAAGAGTTGCGATTTAATCCTGAATAACTAACAGCAGCAAAAAAAGGAGGGAAAATAGTGTGCAGAGGTACCTTGGGGAGTGAAAAGGGTGTTGTAACAGTTGCTGCCAGCTGGCATGAAGCTTGGTGATTAAAAACCCACTGTTTTGATGCCCTAGTTGACCTAGATGAACTGGTGGATGCCCAACAAGTGTTGGTAGGTGCTCTAGATAATGTGATTTCCTTTTGGTCTGTTTTGTTTTACATGAGAAAATTGCCCAGAAGAGGTGAACATGACAAAATTTGGGCAAAACAGGGGATTTTATAGGGGCTGTTAGACAAGTCTAACTTGGTCAATTAAAGTTTGATTCAGTCAAACGCACAATAAATTGTGGTCAGCATTTGACTTGCATTTTATTGTGAGTTAAACTTGGTCAAAGACGAGTTTGACTCGGCCATGCAGAAAAATTCATTTCCTGCCCAATCTGAGTCAAACTTGCAATTTGGCAAGTTTGAGTCACGATCCTGGTAACTTTGATATATATATATTCATGTCTTTTATCTAACTTTGTCATATCAATATTATAGCGATTTCCAACAAAATTGCTTTGAGATTTTTTTTAAACAACTCTTGGAAAATATTTTCTTATACTTGCTAACTAAGGGAAAGAGCTAGTTCTTGAAAACTGATAGTGGTCAGGAGTCGGATTCACAACAAATCATTCTGAAACTGGTAATAGTGACCCGGCATTAAACAAGTCCTGTTATCCGTAATAGCTGCAACTGAAGCAACCTAATGAAATGCAAAAGTAACTGAATACATGCTTCTGATAGGTGTGTTTATCCTCCATTAGAGAATTTGTAAAGGTTGTTTGGCTGTTAACTAACATGACAGCAATGATTTGGGAAGGCCTAGAAACATAAATGTTTTCTACTGCTAGTCTGCTGATGTCATATATCATATCAGCCTCTAAATGCCTAAAGAGTGCTGCTGACCATTATCATTATCCTTCTTGACAGTTGCTTAGTATTATTAGTCTAGTGGTCGTTATGTAGTGGACCGACACATTTATTCCATAAAATAGTAATGTTCATAGTACATACTATCCCTTGCGAGTGAAATGTTGTTGAGAGTATGGGTGTTCCACCAATTTATATACACTACCTTAAATAGGTTAATAGTCAAGGGACAGAGCTAGTTCTTGAAAACTGATAGTGGTCAGGAGTCGGATTCACAACAAATCATTCTGAAACTAGTAATAGTGACCCGGAATTAAACAAGTCCTGTTATCCATAATAGCTGCAACTGAAGCAACCTAATCGAATGCAAAATTAACTGAATACATGCTTCTGATAGGTGTGTTTATCCTCTATTAGAGAATTTGTAAAGGTTATTTGGCTGTTAACTAACATGACAGCAAGGATTTGGGAAGGCCTAGAAACATAAATGTTTTCTACTGCTAGTCTTCTGATGTCATATATCATATCAGCCTCTAAATGCCTAAAGAGTGCTGCTGATCGTTATCATTATCCTTCTTGACAGTTGCTTAGTATTATTAGTCTAGTGGTCGTTATGTAGTGGACCGACACATTTATTCCATAAAATAGTAATGTTCATAGTACATACTATCCCTTGCCAGTGAAATGTTGTTGAGAGTATGGATGTTCCACCAATTTATATACACTACCTTAAATAGGTTAATAGTTCATGTTTTCCTTTACTAATTGGACAATAGTGATATTTTACTTCAAAACCTAAGTGCAGAAGAACTAGAATTTCTTTATACGTTGTTATGGAGTCGTGGTTGCTGTGTTTATTTATGCTTTCCATCCATTTAGGAAGATAAGCAGTGCATGAGTTGTATTTGTGATGTTATTACTGCATAGGAAAATATTAATGCTTCTTATAGAAACTCTTTATTTCTGTATAGGCCAACCACTACAATGTTTTTTCCAAATTAGTTAACTGTATGTATATTACATTAACTTGTGATTTTAAATGGATGTTTTTGCACTGAGAGTAACAAGGTGCATTTACAGCCCAGTTAGATGTTACATCTCTGTGAAAATGAAAAAAAAAAAGCCCACAATAATAATTAAAAATGTAAAAAAGGACCATAATAATTATAAAATTCTATAATAAAATAAACCAGCGTAGATCTATCTTAATCCTTGATCTTTTAAGCTCACAGAGAATTGCCCCTCTAATTCTTTGGATCCTTTTCAGTGCTTATTAGATCCAGGGTTAAGATGGATCTATGCTGGTGACTATACCAATTATCTTTTCCTTGGAAGGAACCCTCATGACTTGAAAACCTTTCCCAGTTAGTTAGGATTGTTACCAGTGTATTGTTGGGCTTAGTCAATAAATCTTACATCCCTGCACTGTCTGAAATGCTTGCTTTGCAGTCTGCACTTGGACTTATAGCAGTATTCAGCACTATAGATTTGAATATTATGAGGTCGTCTGAGAAAAATGGAAAAAGTCGGAAGTCTGCTTTTGTACAGAATTCAATGCAAAATGCCCCTCAAGAGGGGTTGAACTGGGTTGTTATATTGGGTGGGACTATTGCGAGTGCCTTGTCAGTTACACTTGGGCGTAAATTGAAGCAGGCCCTTGAGAATAACCGCCAAAGAGATACGAAAGAACTAAATGAGCCAGGTATATGCTGCCCTTAACACTTTAATTCCCAACTAAGGTTGTAGCTTTCTGTATGAACTACTATTGCACATTATTACTGTGCATGCAGAAGGAAGCTCTGCTACAAAGCGAACTTCAGGGGTTCATCCCATGCGCTCAAATCTGGATTACGGCACTCAGGGTGGAGTAGTTTGCATTCATTGTTTTCCTGGTATGGAGATCTTTCTGTACTGTTCTTTTCTTATCTGTCTGCACATATCTGGAGTATTTGTTACTGTTAAAGATCAGAAATTGTGAGTTTCTTTCTAGCTTGGGCATAATATGCCATTTTATTTACAGCTGAAATGCCTTAAAACACTGTACGGTTAGGCTTTAAACTAATCAGCGAGTTCTTCCTCCTTTTGCATTTCATTGCAGTTATAAAAGCCCTACTTCTACTTTGCATTTTATCCATGTCAATGTTACCTTGCAGAAAGAGTTCATGGGATGCTTATATGCTTATACTGTACATATCATCGCATTGATCTTAATTAGGATGCCCTGAGGTTATTCTGCAACATTAGCACTAAGAAATGTCTATGGCAATGTGGGTGAAAGTTAACAACTCAATAATGCCATAGACTGCATAATGTCTATCTGCAACAAGAATACTGAAAAAGACCTTGCATATAGATCACAATGAAAAAAGTATTTATGGCCCTTTATTTTTTATGTTTGAAGATTATCTTATCCTAAACCCAGCACAATATGCTAGGTAGCTCAACTAGCCGAAGGTTCTCATCCTTTATTTATCAAACAGTACATGCTAGCTCCAAGTTAGTCGCTTGGTCATCTCTTTTGTCTTTAACATGTAGTTGATAGAAATGTTATCATGAATTCTTATTGTTATAATGTATTGATGAACTTTATTGTAGAGTGGGTTTTGATAAAGTCTTGTGTAGATTATGAAGAATGTAATTAGGAACTCCTTAACTAGTTGAGTGATCTGTTGTTCCCCAGCTGTCATGAATGTGTATAAAGAGACCTTCCTTGATTGGAGAAATCAACATGAGTGGAGACATTCTGATTGTTTATCACCTCCATCTCGGTTGACCACATGTTCATATTGCATAGACTATGAGTTGACTAAAGAGCTTTCACAACAAATCCGTACTCTGTGAATGATGTTGTGATTGTTCCTTTACTTTCTTTTTTCTATTTTAAGTCTTGCACACATAATATTCCTTCTTGATTGTCTGTCTCATTGTCATTCCAAGCTTGCAACTTCTGGTGGATTGTACTCTCAACATCAACAGTAAATAGATTTCTTGCTAGACCTTTTATTGCTAAGTGGGTGTATTTGATCACCCTTCATCTGATAAATAAGATTAGATAGGCAAACGAGTTTTCATCATCCTTGCTTCATCGTATTCATAATGTTTTCACTGTAGAAATTTAATGACAAAATCAGCATGCACAAAATTCTGTCATGCACTTAGCAACCTAGAGATGACCGTCATCTATGAACTCTGAAATGTATAAACCCACATTCAGAAAATATTATGAGCAGAAATTCACATTGCCAAACACTTTTGCAGCGGAATAAACACAATGAACAACAATTACACATCCATGTAAAACTCAGAAATTTAGGCAACCAGCCAAGGAAAACCCCAATGTGGGGAAACCCAAAGAGAGAGAGAGAGAGAGATTTTATTAGCTTAAGGAAAGTATATATCAGCATCAAGATTTACATTTACAACAACCAAACTGTCCCTCCAAATTTATGCCTTAAAAAACGTGCCAAGTCCGTACTGCTGTATGTCCCACTCAGAAAACAGCTCCTCGAAATCTGTGCCCACAATCTGCTGTATGGCATGATCTGTACGGCCCCTTTCTGCAGCAAGGAATGCTCAAACCAGCCTCGATTTTCGTGCCCACAAACTGCCTTGAAAACTGTGCCATCCTCCCTGCTGTATGGACTGTACGGATCCGTACAGTACGGCCTCCCACACAACAATAAATATCAGCAACTTCAAAACAGAAAATTTCCTTGGGAAATGTGCCCAAGCTCTCTTGGGAAATGCGGCCAGCTCGCTGCCCTTTCCTCTCTCAAGCTCTCTCGGAAATCTCTCAATCTCTTCTTCTCATTGTTGTGTCTTGCACACTGCCCAATGCATTCTCTTATAATTCGAAAATGACCTTTCACCTTCCAAGTGTCTTTTCACCTTCCCCATCCCCAAATCCAAAGGCCAAGATCTAATCTTGCCTTTACATAATCAAGGGACATGATTCATTCCCTCCAAAATAAATCTCTTAAAATATTAAAGTACAATTGCACTTTATAACATAAGTGCACTTTATGAAATAAAGTCACTTTAATATTAGAAGGTACACTTTATTAAAAAATCGCTTACATAAAAGAACCACTTTATTACAACTTTATAAAAACCCATTACAAAGTCAAGTGTCTAGTAGTGCAAATAAAAGGTTACTTCCGCATACAAGACAAACATGCAGAGTACCTCCCAAGCTATAAAAATTAACATTCACAGCTAGTTTTTCCACATATGGAAAAGACATCATAAGAAATCCTCCCCCTGGACAATATTGTTTTAAGTGGTATTGTGGCTCATCCTAATTATTTGTCCGTGTTAACTGAACCTTTTTTTTTCATTCTATATTGAAAGGGTATTTGCTTTGATCTCATGGATCACTTATGTAACTTTCCCAAAGTTGTATTGAAAAGTAAGTATAACTAGAAAGTTATCAGAAAACTATTTCCAGTGTCGTCTTCATTTGGAGTCAATTGGTTTGATTATTGTAAAGATGCCATTCCATGATCTATTCTTAAATCAAGAGTGGGGATTTTCTTGAATTGTGTAATATTTAACTAGCAGAAGGCGTGACAATTGAAATGTAGAAACTGAACTATGAATTCAAAGCCACTGGATTTCAAACGAGTGTCATTATTTGGGTGATGGTTTGTCATAATTCATAATTGGAGACTTTGATACGATATCCAAGAAAAGAATCATCTTATAGATGTACATGCAAAAAAAAACCCATTAACCTTTAGACTGAATTTTTCAAATTACTGTTTGTTTGAAAAGGGAGCATGATGGACATTAGATGACTATTTATTGTTCATGTGCTGACTTGGATATAACTGAGATTCAGTTTTTCTCATACAAATTGTTGACTTGTATGATTACATTATCTTGGACTTAATGCCACATACACATTTTTACCTAAGAGAAGGGAAGGTTCAT
The DNA here is from genome assembly GCA_009831015.1 of Picea engelmannii. Taxonomy (NCBI): domain Eukaryota; kingdom Viridiplantae; phylum Streptophyta; class Pinopsida; order Pinales; family Pinaceae; genus Picea; species Picea engelmannii. The sequence goes on along the minus strand of ML790314.1, from coordinate 10,753 downwards.
CTTCATTTGTAATTGCTCCATACATTTATTTACATTGTCTCCTTTCTTTGCATGTCTCGAGTTAACAAAAGACAATTCATTTTGAAAATCGGCGCTTAA